>JBBHKE010000952.1:128880-164739 GCA_037447655.1 Zygnema cylindricum
CAATAATTGTAATTTTATGTTAATTGCGATTATACCTTTCATAAATAAATCACAATTGATAGAATATAATGCAAGCAGTTTCTATCACACTACAAACTCTTCGAGCAAATACATGTAACGCAGCAGCACTGTAGAGTAAAAATATTGTAATTCACATGAAGCGTTATTTTTTAATTTAAAGTCATGGTCAAACGGCACCCTTTCTCGCCTTGTAATGTAATTTATATTTCGTATTTTATCGCATCAAAAAAGTAATTAAATGTACAAAACATTATAAAGGTTTGGCGTGTTCATGCATAAAACCACTCTCACTTAACGCCAATTTGTGTGTCTACTTTGTAGCGTGTATGCAGAGCTGGCATCGATACTATTTCAAGTGCAAGTGTACTATCTTGATAGCTCTCACCAAAATACGTACTTGTGCGGTTTGGAAATATTACAAAACATGTAAATTAATGAAAAAACTACGCTATTTTATGCTTTATATTTAATGTAATGTTCCGCTCTTTCCCACGGCAAACTGGTACTGAAATTTAATTTTTTATTGCGAAGTACACTTAATGTTATAAAAATGAGATGTCACGACGACGCAATGTACATAAACGAGCTTCTCAAACATCACACTATCTTTGACGAACGTAATATAAGATAGTTAACACTAAATAAATACTTTCCATATTAGCGTTAATTGTATTTTAATGTTAATAACACTAATTTATGATTTTGGGGCGAAAAAAAACAGCGTCAAAATTAGTGTTAGGAAGACCAACAACGATTAGCGGAGGTAGTATATTAGTTTTTTTTTACGACATGCACCTTCACCTATAAACTAACTCTTCCTGTTTGTTGGGGCTTTTAATTCTCATTCGAACTCGCTACTCTTTCCTTTTCAGGGTCCCTTGGGTGATGTGGCCACTTTAGAGTCCGCAACTGGCACTCGCCAAGGTGATCCTTTAAGAGCACATCTTTTTGCTTAAACCCACCTTTAAGCATTACGAGTATCAACTACAACTTATCCTAATTGTTTATTTCATTCATTCGCAAATGAATAACATATCGTGGGTTCGTGCGATCAAGTTTTTTTTGTTTTCTCTCATGTTACACACCAACTTCATTGGATCAAGCTCTCAATTAGATTATCTAAGTGTGTGACTTGGTGACCACAGGGTTTGCGATCACATCGCCCCCTCCTTGTGGTTTTTGTGTTGCCTCCTCACATGACGGTATTAAGGCTATGGATGCCCTATCGACGCCACTTATTTTGTCAATCAGGTAGTTACCGTTGTTCTATGACAACCGGTGCAACACCAGATGTTGCTGAAGTAGTAGGCATTCACAAAACCAAATGTAGGACGCACTCAAGA
Source organism: Zygnema cylindricum (assembly GCA_037447655.1). NCBI lineage: Eukaryota > Viridiplantae > Streptophyta > Zygnematophyceae > Zygnematales > Zygnemataceae > Zygnema > Zygnema cylindricum. The sequence continues at coordinate 130,245 of JBBHKE010000952.1, forward strand.
CACTAACTTTGATTCAATGCTTATAGCACACAATATGGCCAAAATTGCCCCAAACTGTATGCGAGTAGAGTTTATCTCGTGTGCTTAACAACTCACAAAGTTTAAAGCAAAACGCCCAAAGAAACCAAGAGATATAACCCACAGAATATCCTTTAAAATGCACATATGTGCTCATTGAAACCTCATTAAATGAATACATAAAAACACTAAGTCCCTGAATTTATACAAATAAACTCTATAACTACCTAACTAACCAATCACATCGCTGTAGGCATTGTTACGGTACTCTTTAACCATACACTAATGTAATCTAACTGGATACCTGATATATGTTTAATTCCTCTACCCAACGTCTACTGTTTTGTACAAGCAGACAAGCCCTAATTTTCTAGAAGCAGACAAACCCTAATTGTCTATAAACATCTTTTACTAACTACACATTAGTAAACAAATACACGTGACGACAAACTCTCGTTTCCACCAAGTTATCATCGACTTTAAAACCTGATGCGTGACGTGATCCGCTGCGTCACTGTGGTCCATTTTCAGATTCTGGTAGGTCTTTGTCGGTCCAATCTTGTCTAACGGACGGTATGTCATAATTAAGTAGTGCGCGACATTTCGTAATCTTTCTTTTAGTTATGAACCGTCCGATGTGATCTCCTTAGTTTCATACAGTCTAGATTGTGAATTAACACTAATTTTGACACGCAGTTTGAAACAACTATACAAATGTTTCCAAGTCTTGTTTTTTCCTCTCACACAATATAAAGAGGACTAAAGCTTTTATAAACCAACACTCCCCTAAATCTTTAGACTCTCTTAACCACTTAACCCACAAGCATCTCTGCAAAACTGTAACTTAGGAGCAGGTAGAGCTTTTGTTAACATGTCAACCACCATTTTCTCATCCGGTAAATAACAAAGTTTCACAATTTTGGCAAAGACCTTTTCTCGAAAAAAATGAAGTCTGATATCTATGTGGTTGCTTTTGATATGATGTGTAGGATTAGATGCAATGGCAATGGCAACTTGATTGTCACACCATAGAGTTTGCACACCAATTTGCATGAAGCCAAGTTCATGAAGCAAAGATTTAACATATAACAATTCCTTGATGGCTAAGCATACAACCATGTATTCTGCCTCCATTGTTGAATGGGCAGTGATCTTCTAAAGCTTGCTACTCCAACAACACGTTCCGTTTCCGACTTGTAAAACATATCTTGTTGTGGATCGTCTGCTGGGCATCTCAATTTAGATGGCATCACTCCACATTAGAAGTTTTACTTCGTATCCGCCTAAAGTTAGCTTAAACTCTCGCGTACCGGCCAAGTATATTAGGACTCGTTTTGCTTCCTCCCAATCTGATTTTCTTGGATTCTGAAGACTCTTGCTTAGAGCCCCTAGTGCTGCCTCAACATCCGGATGTGTGCAATTTATAAAATATATTAGACTCCCAATGATTTGTTAGTAGGGAATCTTTTCCATAAATTTTGACTCCCCTATTTTTAGACTGTCTTTGACAATAATTCCTGAGTCTATTTTTGCTCCCTCTAATTTTCTTCTGAATTCCATAGGAGTGGCTACTCCCTTCAAATCATTCTTGTCAAATTTTTCTAGCTTCTTCCCTAAGGCTCTTTCTGTGTTAGTCTAATAATCTTTTTACTTCTATCTCGCTCTACTTGTATACCAAGAGTGTACTTTGCCTCACCTAAATCTTTCATTTCAAATCTAGACTTTAGGGCTGTTTTAATAATGTTAACTCCCTCAATCGTTTTTGAAAAAATCAACAAGTCATCAACATATACAGCAAGAAAAATTGTTTCATTCTCTCTTTCCATAACATAAATTGAGTGATCCCAACGTATCATAGTGAAACCGAGACTAGTCAGGTATTCATCTATTGTTAGATTCCATTGCCTCGAGGCCTGCTTGAGCCCATAGAGTGATTTCACAAGTTTGCTCACTAGATTTTCCTTTCCCTTGTCTTGATACATTTTTCGATGTTTTATATATATTACTTCTTCTTGTTCCCCGTGTAAGAAGGCCGTCTTAACACCCATTTGTTCTATTTCCATGTTTTCTATAGCTGCAAGTGTTAACAAAATGCGGGCGATTCGAAATCTGACAACTGGTGAAAATGTCTCCTCATAATCAATTCTTTCTTTTTGATGATAACCCTTTGCTACTATCTTAGCTTTTTATCTTTCGATGGTATTATCTGGATTAAGATTTACCTTAAAAATCCACTTACTCCCAATAGCTTTACGATCCAGAGGAAGTTCCACCAGTTCCCACGTTTGGGCCTCCATGATCGATTTCATTTCGGAATTTGCTGCTGCTATCCAGTGTTATTTTTCCGGTGTAGAGAACGCTTGCTGAATGGAAAGAGGCTCCTCGGAATTTGTATTGAATGCATAATAGTTTGCATTTGCATTTCAATCGTATATTATGAGAATATATGTAACCAAGAAACCCCAGCATCTTCCTTCTCCAATTATATGCTTTTTCTCGAATTATAATAACACATCCAGATGTAGATTTCCTCGTTGACTCCAAGTATCGGTGGAGATGTCTCAGCTTCCTAGATGTAACCATAGCTCACGAATTACCATTTGGTATTGTAGTATTTTCTTAATTGTCTCCTAATCTTTGTTGCATAGGTTTTGGAGTTTTTGTTAAAGTCACACGCAAAAATTACACAACACGCGCACACAACCAAAACTTACAAAGATATCCTCACAGCTCACAGCAAACCAGATTGACCAAAAAAAAATTATTGAGTCGAAGTCTTTTTCACCACAAATTCTCCCACTCACTACTTCCCTTAACTCGTACTCAAACAATTTTTTGTTTCATTATAAAACTGATTCTGACACCGCAAATAACTCTCAAAAAGTAACACGTAAGCTCGCACTAACACTTCTACACCACTAGGGGAAAAAGCATAGGGTGCCAAAGTCCTCGAGGGAACGAGCGCTTCACAAAACATTCTGTCACCGAATCATTATGGCGCGCATAAAATCGAAACCGAACAAGACACGCCTGAAAAATCAATTACACTGCAACTTCACGGTGCAGAAATATTCCCTAAATCAAGTACGACACAGTAAATGGCTTAGTAGCAGCACAAAACGTAAAAACAACAACAAGAACATTATAAACTACATGTTTACGGCTTCAATCCAAAATGTCAAATCTATACCTTTGTCTACTAGCATTCATCTGGCACTTTCTCTTAATGTTCTGTTCACTCTTTTTGCTACACCATTTTGTTGTGGGGAATACGGAACTGAAAGTTGATGATATACTCCATTTTCTTTGAGATAGTTGATGAAGTCTTGTGATACATACTTCCCCCCATTATCCGATCTCAATGTTAGAATCGGAACTCCATGAATTTTCTCCCTCCACACTTTGTATTCTTTGAAGTGAGAAAATACTTCACTCTTCTCCTTCATGGTGTAGATTTTTGTGTATCTTGAGAATTCATCCGTACATATTACCATGTATGTAAGCTCCATCTGACGGAATTTTAGCCGGTCCTAATACATCTGAGAGAATTAATTCTAATACTCTAACTGCTCTATTGCTGCTTTTGGAAAGGGGCTTTTATTAATCTTTGCGAGAGCACATCCATCACAAAAATGTTCTTCTCTGCTATTAATTTTAATACTTGTAATTATACCTTCTTTTACCATTCTGTCAAGACTTTCATAATGGATATGACCATGTCTATTATGCCATAAGTCATTGCCAAACACGACAACCGAATACAAAACAACTTTTTCATTAATATTGGCAATATCAAGCCTATACATCAGATTTAGCACTCGTGTTCCTACGAGTGCTACTCTACCTCAAGCCTATACATCAGATTTAGCACTCGTGTTCCTACGAGTGCTACTCTACCTTGTTTACTGACTACTTGCTTTCCATTTTTCAGCAGTACTTCAAAGCCTTTGCTTTCTACAAGCGAAGTGGAGAAGAGATTTTTCTTGAAGTCAAAAACATAGATAACATCGTTAAGTGCTCTTTCAATTTGTTTACCGTCGATGAGAACTTTGAGTGTTGCCGTGCCCTTCGCGTTAGATTTGATAAATTGTCCGTCCGCATTATAATTTTTCTTTAGAGATATTGGGTGAAAATTGTCAAAACATTCTCTGTTCCAGCACAATTGTTGAGAAGCACCGGTGTCCATGATCCACCCAAAGTCCCTGGCTCCTTTGGTTGTGTTGTTTAGTGCGAATAATTTTTTGTCAGATGGTTCGAAAAAAGTGACGACTTGTCTTCTTTTTAGTTCGTCTCCAAGGAAAAAATCGACGTTTTTGCAGGTTGTTGAATTTTCGGTTTTTTGATAAACCATCATTCTCGAAACACACCTGTCTCAAACGCTTTTATATAATCAGGGCAACTCTTCTATCCATGTCCTTTTGCATTACAATAATAACACATGTCAGGTTTGGGAGGAACTTGATTCTGACTATTTCAAAACTGTTCCTTTTTCAAAGTCTGTGTGTTAAAAGCTTCTGCCAGTCCAGTACCTTTAAACGCTTCTTGACTAGAATCTTAATCTAGGACATACTGAATTGCTATCGCTAGATTCCAATCAGTTTGTGCCAATTTTTTCAAATTGTCAAAGGCCTCTTTATATTCACTAGTAAACCCTCTAATTAGTAACAAAACTTGTAGATCATCAAGAAACGTACCACCTGAACATGCATGTTACACTATTAGTGTTGTTAGACCGTAACAGTACTCAGCCATGGTAGCGCCGGTATACTTGTACTCCCAGATTTTCCCAGCTGTAATCATTTGGTGCCGCACATTAGTTTTGGTGAGTATCTTTTTAAAAAATATCCATATATCTAACGCCCTTTTCCATATGAATGTGCACCATAGCGAGCTCCTTTGAAATAGGCATTATAATACTGTGAAGACACTGCAAATTTTTCTTCTTCCAGCTGGCGTGTGATTTTGCCAGAGATTCGTCCTCCACGTCCATCAAATTCAAGTTAAGAAGGTAATGTTCCACCATATCCGCCCAATACATTTAGTCCTTACCATCAAAGTAGGAATTCTTGAGGGGGGGCCTTTAACGAGCTGTTCAATGGGAGCCGGTGGAACAAGAGTCGGTCTAGCACTAGCTATTGCTAACGTAGTTTTCTCGAAGTAGTAGCCATTCACAGAACGAAATATAGGAAACACTTAAGTCACTAACTTTGATCCACTGCACAAAGCAGTCAATATGGTCAAAATGGCCCGAAACTGTATGTGAGTACGATTTACAGCATGTGCTTAATTGTTGTCTTTTTGGAAAGCTTTCAGTCTCAGAGCAGCGCAACTGCTATAAAGCAGAGCAGCGCAGCAAGAGAGCAGCGCAGCAGCGAAGCTGCAACACAGACAAGACAACGCAACCACGATTATATCTGATATGGTGCATACGGACAACGCATCGTCTGATATTCTTAATGTGATTCTGTGCAGGATAGAGCAACTACGATGGATATGATTCTAGTCAACTTAGTGGGTAACTCTGTGGTAGCTTACTGATAGCTCAGTGGTAGCTTGACAGATTAGTGGTAGCTTGGTGGTTTGACGTACCTCTTAAGTACAACGGTGTTGCCAGTTCAACACAAGTATAAGACTTAGGACTCAGAACATGTTATGTATCCGGACTTCCAAGTAGTAAACTGTAGACAATTTTTGGGAAACTTCTGAGTATTATATCTTGAGTATTGTCTGATCAATTCTGCTGAAACTTTGGGAGTTGTCAGTGTTAATGCTACTCTATATTCTGATAGAGTTTTGTGAGGTTTGGATGCTTGTAAAAGATTTGGTGAGCACCTGAAAAAAACTGTTTGATAGAATTCTTGATAGCTTCTGAGAGTGTATCATGTCTACTTCTACCACTACTACTGCTCCTCCACCTGCACCGGTGGTCGTAGAACAACACTATAAAGGTGTCAGAGTTGCACACTTTGATTAATTCCTATCTTTTTGGGATAAAATATGTTTACTGGGTGGACATGGTGGAGACACATTTTGAAAATTTCAATCTCTTGGACATACTGGATCGTTTCTCTGGATGAATGTGATCTTGCATGGTCTAAGAAAAATACGCAAGCTTATTCTATTTTGAAATTTCGTATATCTGAGGACTTAGCTTTGTCTCGGATTAAAATGAAAAAAACAATTGATATCTGGAAATCTCTTAAAAATGATTATGAAAAAGCTAATGTCTAAGAAGAACTCTTATTGGCTAGAAAAATTTGGGATTATAAGTACACTGGCGGTACAATGGCTGAATATTCTAACAAGTTTCGCATCTTTGTAGATGCTTTTGCTTGTGCAGGTGGGGAGTTTCCTCATTTCTAACAGGCAGCCTTGCTCATGAGAGGTCTCCCTCATATTATGTAAGGAGCATGTGATATGCTCAAACAGAAAGATAAAGCTAACTGGACTTTCCAGTTAGCCATCAAGATTTTACTAGAAGAGGAAGCTACATCTAATATTTTCAATGTTGAGCAGGTAGAGGCTTTTAATTCAAACTTTGAGAGTAAAAGACAGTTTAATCAGCAAAGAAATACGTTTAATCTGTTCAGACAGTTTATTCAGGGTGGGAATAGACAATCCAACAGTGAATATTTTTATTATATTGAGAGAGGTGAAACTCTGAGACCTCCATTGGCCCTCAGAGTATGCAGATCCAAAAAGAAGCTAATCTAGATAGTGCTGACTCCAAGTTAAAATAAACCCAAGTGACTGACCCTTTGAAAGTCTGAACCCTAATACAGATTCACCCCTGTGAAATAACACTTCCTGTGTGCTCAGTTCCACCACAGAATGCAAAGTTAGAATATGAGATTTGGACACATTCACCCACTTTGACTGTCCCTTAGAAATGCAGCCACCATGGTAGACAAAAAATCTGACCGACTACACCCATGTGTAGCGTGGACTCCTTTGATTCCGCAGCAAAAAGAATCACTGAAAATGGTCAAGTAAATTGATAGTTATGGTTATCCAAAGTTAGCCATTTATACAAGGTGGTCTCTTAGGGAGAGGGTCCTATCTGCCAAATTTTTCTAAGTCTTATCTCCCTCTAAAACTCTATCTACTGAAGTACTGCACCAATTAATACACTGTGTCGTACAAAAAAGTACAGGTGCCGGTGTACTTTATGTAGAGCCATAGTACGACATGGCCAAAATGTTGACATGTGTCATATCCGGATTCGTTTTTGTAATCCTCGGAGTTGCCGCAATCCAATTTAGTGTTGCCACGTGTCACTCAATGTGGCGGTGATTGCAAACCGCCAAAATTGTTCTCTGGGATCTCGGTATCCTTCGCGGCCGTCCGATCAAATTTGGATTTCAATCGTGGCCGTCATAAATACTTGCGCGGTATTCTTTCCGGCGTTAAAAAAACTGCGCGGTATTTATTTTGTATCCGTACCTTACGTCGTACTTTAGACAACTGTTTCTATGCAGTATGCATATAGTTCTAGTTAAATGAATTAGTCTTATTGTAACTATTGACATTAATATCATACCCCGTACACTCTATCATATAATTTAGACTATCTAGATAACGTTACCGGCTATTGCGGGTGTGACGAATGGCATGTACCACGATCAAATCCTGGCTTTGTCAAAACTCCCGTTTAGAGAAAACCTTATAAAACAACTGCCTGTCTCTCTCTAGACAGCACAGGCAGCCACGGCTAACTCCTCCTCCAGTCTTCAGTGACTGCGACAAGTGTGGGGACTTGAGTGAGGAGTTAGAGGCAGGCTGTCAATATCTACTATTTTGCTTTTTATTTTGCAATCTCTAGACCTAGAAAATACTTGAATTCCAACACTCCCCTTATTTTCTAGTTTATTTTTCTTTCAACTTCCACAAACAAGTAAACAAACATCCCCTCCCCTTTTTCCTTTTCTTTTTCCTTTTTCCTTTTACTTTCATAAAACTTAAGTATTTAACACAGTGCATTAAATGAACTAAAATAATAATTGCATCACACATTTTATTTAACATCCCACTTTTCATAAATCCGAGCAAAGATTTTATCCACTTCATCACTCTTTTATCAACACACAAATTGATTTCCCTCTTGCGATCCAAACAGCCTGCCCCATCTCCAATCTGCAACATACACCCAAATGCTAACCCTTTTACAGGCACATCTTCACAAGTGACATCACACCAAGTAGTGATGTCAAATCGATCCATCCCTAAATATTCCCATAAAACACTAGTCCCCACTAAGTTCCCCATAGGATCTACATCTTTCGTACTCATATTTTTATCCATGATAATTACCCCATTTTCTGAACTTCCCTCACTCTCTCCCATGGAATTCTTTCCACTATTACTTTCTAATTTAATTCCCAATAAATATTTCTTCTCCCCTAAACCTTTAATCAAATATTTCTCTTCTCCCGTATCCTTTAAAACCTCTTCGAGTTTCACTTCTCCCCTTTCCTCGGAATCCGTTGAATTCTCCCTTTTAGCCCTGTTTTCTGTTTCCCTATTATCTATAAAATTATCCTGATTAATTTTATCTTTCCCGTTTTCACTTATAGATCCTAGAATTGACTTTCTCATTTCTATGTCATACACTCTACACTCCTCGACATCCTCAAGTACCTCTTCTCACTTTACTTCCCTTATACCTCCAAAAGCACACAGTTGCCTTCGTGCAATTACTGTGTGCTTTTCTCTCTTCCCCATACTACTAATCCGGAGAAGCTCTAAAACATCTTCATCCTCTTTCTCCTCTTCCCCTTCTTCTTCCTCATCCACATTCCAACTTCTAAGTTTTCCTAACAAAAGCATTCCTCCATATAATGACCCGGTTCCCTACAAAAGAAGCAAACCCCCTTTTTCAAAGCTCCCCATTCTTTTCCTCTCCCTCTCTTTCCACCAAAGTTCCGATAAGGTTTACCTTTGTCTTACTCTCTCTCATCACGCTTTTGCTCGTCACCACCGTTCCTCTAATCACGCTTCCGCTCGTCACCACCGTTCCTCTCATCACGCTTCCGCTCGTCACCGCCGTTCCTCTCATCACGCTTCCGCCAATCACCACCAGCTGAAAATGCATTGACCTTGTCCCTTCCCCTACGAACCTCCAAAGTGCTTTCCCTCACAAGAATTATCCCCATGGTAAAGCTCCAAGTCTATGAGGAGCCATCTATTGCCTGCATACGACAAATGATGTTTTCGTACTCATCTGGGAGTTTCATAAGTAGTGTATTAATCTTACTCTCCTCAGATTCTACATATCCGGCACTAGTAAGCTCAACATATAACGCAGCAATATCATTGCAAAACTCTATCATGCTACCGCCTTTATAAACGTAGGCCTCTATTTCCTGTTTTACTAATTGCTGCCTCTGAATAGGTTCACTCTTATAAATTTGAATTAGTGCTTCCCATATCTTTGAAGACTTGGTGAGACTTAAAAGAGTGATAGCTATCAACTTAGACACATATCTAAGTATGAGATGTTTTGCTATAGTGTTTTTGTATTCCCATATTTTCCTGTCATTTTCTTCAGTTTACATGTGGTACCATAGGTGAGAGCCTAGCTCCCCTCACCATAGGTGTCCCTTTTTCCTTCTCCCCTATTTCCCCATCCACGGAAAGATTTTTCCCTTCACCTTCCGTTGCATCTGAACTCCGGTTGATATTCTAGACAGCCTCAGATGAATCTCCATAGTAAGCTCCTCCAAAGCCAAGTGGCGGACATCTCACTTGTCCCGAAACAATTCCCAATAAGTGCTTCTCGAAAAGCAATCCCACCATTGTAAACTCCCAATAAGTGAAGCCTGCTCCATGGAACATAAGCACCCTAGATGGTGGGCCTATAACCTGAAACTCTTAGACCTCCATTGGCCCTCAGAGTATGCAGATCCAAAAGAAGCTAATCTAGATAGTGTTGTCCATAGCCATTTCTAGCCATGGATTCACCCTCGGAAGCACCACAGACTACCCAAAAACAGCCTACTTTGAGGCAACACAGAATTCTGCAGAAATAACAAATCAAGCTGAAACTACATCAATAGATAGTATCTAGGCTTTGGAATAACCTCACAAAGTTTCAGACAAATATAATAAACAGAGCGATCACATCATCTAGTCAAAGTTGCAGAAAAACAGTCTGCCATAACTTTGATAAAACAGACTAACTTCAAAATCAATTAAAACACAGACCAGGCACACAATAGGCCTGCAAATTTGTGAAAATAACAAAAATATAAAGAGGAACACACATGCAGAATTTCAGATAATTCTGCCAACAGATCTGAGAGTAATCCTCAGATAAAATTACCAAAAAACACCATAAACAGTTTTTGGTCCAAAAGTTCCTATGACTAAAAATGTCTAAGTCCTACAAATATACACGAGCTCATTACTGAGTGTACGGAGGCATACCAGCCGCACGCAATCTACTAGCTACCTCTATTAATGTTAATAAACCCGAATACTTCGAGGTATGTCAAAAAGAGTAAATCTACACTAATAACTAATACACATAAAGACAAACCATTGTTGTAAATATTTACAAAGTACACACAATCTTACAAAATCGTATGCTCAGTCATGCTGAGTCACTCAATGGAACTCCTCGAATTTCGTCAAACAATCCGGGACGTCCAAAATTATCAACGTGTGATTGACGCGATTTCGCGTCTCTACTACTTGAAAAATATCCACGGCCTATATCCGCCGTCCGTCGATCTAATTCGGCACCCTTGATGTCGCGCCACGTGGTCATAAAAATCCAAACGAAATCCACGCGAGTCGTCAAATATCCCACGACGTCGCGAAGATAATTTAGTCATTCATGTCCACTTGTTAAAATAATAATCGTACAACCGAAATTATTTCCGTACCGCAACCGCGTCCTTTGCAATAAATGCGGGAAATAAAGTACACGTCATTTTTCATACACGTCGCTTGTCGCATGTAAATTACATTTGTCCAAATTATATGTTACGTACCGGCGACGTACATTTCGTAAACTTCACATCGGATCGCGTCGCGATCCGCCGTCCATTTCTTAACGCAATCCGCGCCACTCAATTACTACCTCACGTCCCTTTAAGTTTACTCATACATTTACTCCCCCAATCCGCAAATCCATTCAAACCACCACATTACTTTCGATAATATATTACGCATGCGAAACGTCGCGTGCGCACAAAATGTCGAGTACGCACGAAACCAACTTTTCAAAAACAACAGGAAGCACTAAAAAAAAATAGGAAACACTAAAACGTTTTTTCATGGAGAGGAATACATGAAGAATAGAGCAAAACAATAAAGACGATAAATTAAAGGAGAAATATGGGAATTGAAGGAAACGTACCCGGTTTATCATCGGGAAGGCCCTTTATTGGGTAGCTTTGATTACGATTGGTAAAGATTACCATAGGAGTTTCTATTCTTGCGTTCACTCCACCCGTGAGTCGTACCATCAGTTTCATTGATTCCCCACCGCCCGCAACATCCATGTATTTCACCACATCGTCGCCGCGTCGATATTGACATTTACATGGGTCTAATACATGTTTTCTACTAGATCCTCGCTGAACCGATCGTATATCCACGAAAAATTTGAAAAAAATATAGGAAAACAAAACACAAGTACAATGAAAGAGGCAACGATCTTTATTTACATTCTTGTCATCCTTAAAAGGGAGGGGGATACTAAGACAACAATTAATCTTATTGCATTTACAACCCTCGGCAAGCACGGAAAACAAAACATGTGAAACATTTAATAGGACACAAAGCAATAAAAGGGAGGAAATTACGAGGCTTACCTGAGATAATTCCCCTTTTTAGAACTCCCATGTGATACGCCACCGTTTTTTCGATGTGTTCCTCCTTTTTCGGACTACATTGGAGTTTTCCATTTTGAGCCCATGTGACTAGGTTGTGCTTCTGAAAAAAACGTTGAAGCCAACGTTTTGTCATTCTAATGACATACTTGACACCATCTTTGTTGAAAAATTCCCGCATATTTCTCCTTTTTCATTCGACAAATGAGGTGACAAGCCATGGTCCCCACAATGCTTGACGACATTTTCATGCCCGCCTTTTTGAATCGGTAGAATTCCTCCAGTAAATCCTTGTGAACCATTGCCACCCATGGTAAATCTTTCCTTCCTCTTCCTGGTAATGTCTTCGTCACCGCCACGTTTCTCTTTCTAAAACCCGAAGAAGATAAGGTGTGTGTTGTCTCCCTTCAAGTGAGTGAGAATAGAAACATAAAAGATAAAACATTACAGCGATAGTGGTTCAACAACAAGCACCAGTCGTCGCTGGTTCAGCGACGAGCAACACGCTGGTTAAGCGACGAGTAGCTGTCGTTGCCGGTTCAGCGACGAGCAACACGCTGGTTAAGCGACGAGTAGCAGTCGTCGTCGATTCAGCGACGAGCAGGAGTCGTCGCAGGTTCAGCGACGAGCAAGTGTCGTCGCCGGTTTTGCGACGAGCAGGAGTCCTCACCGGTTCAGTTGATTATGTTTAGAACAATAAATTCAGTCCTAGTGCATTCGGTTTACCTTTTTTAAATTCGACATTTTGATTTCCATGCCAATACGGGACATTTAATTCACCACATTTCATCGTCAAATTCTAACTTTTAGAAGCATCGGCCATGGCTGCCTTCAGGGTTTTTTAACCTTCCCATCGTCTATCCGGCGCCAAATTTGGCGTGCGGATACTCTTCGGAACGTATTTTTCAAGACCTTTCTGCTGATGGAAAAATCAGTTCCATCCGCTCTTTCGTCTTTCCTTAATCGAAGTCGTTAATTTCGGTCGTTTTCCACTTTAATTTCTGTGGCCAATTCTTGCAAACAATACTGCCTAAATTGGCGTGCCATTAGCCAACGATCAGAGTTTTCGCAATTAATGCCTTTTTTCCGTCATACTCAGTTCGTAATGAGGAGAAATAGTTTTTAGTCCCTTCCTCTTGCAGTTTTTTTACCTTATCTTCGCATATTTGGCGCCAAAATGTATATTTCAGAAACTTTATTTTTGTGGACAAGCTAGCTACATCCGTTCTTTCATATTTTTTAATAATTGGCTCTGTCGCTTTCGGCCGATTTCCTACAAATAACAAGAACTTTATGGCCAGCGCCCTTTTACAACCTTTGACCATGGCTTTATGCTAGAGTTTCCTAATCTCCCCTTCTTGTATACGACGCAAAATTTGGCGTGCTAATACTCTCCGTAAGCTAATCTAAAGAAATCATCTACGACTTTTTCCGATTATTTTTTTTCTGTTGCTCAAGAGGCTTCCTTTTTTTTCACTTTTCTTTCACCTCCTTGGATCCACCAAGGGGACCAAACCGAGCACATTCTGCACTGCTACCAAGCGTGCAACAGTACAAGTGATCGCCATCCATTGGCTCCCACTCTTATGGCCCCTCACAAGCGGCGGGCGTCACGCTCCCCGTCGCCGTCTTCTTCGGATCATGCTTGACCACAGTTAAATACCTCAGATGAGACCCTTAACCTTGACCCTCCGTCACTTACCTCCCACTGTAACACTCTCCCCCTTCCCACTGTACAATTCCCCCCACACACGGTTCCCTCCACCATTCCTAACCCTTGCACATAACCCCCAAAGGGCACGCCACCAATACTTTCTCTAAAACCTATTCCATCCCCATCTTTATGCAAAGAGCCTCCCCTTCTCGTTGGTGCCCTTTACCGTCCACCCCACTTTCAGGAGTATTCTCAACCAACGCTTTCCACCCCTCTTTCACAACCACCTTCGGAGCATTCCCAGCCAATGCATTCCATCCCTCTTTCACAACCACCTTCGTTACCTCCATCGTCAAGTTTTGGTTCACCTAGGGTACCCTGTCCTCAGTGTGGAAGGTTATATGTGGCGGGTGGCGGTTTGTCGAGGCATTTGAAGTCAGGTCCTCTTACTCCTAAAGATATCCCGCCCCCAGACAAGAGCCACCCTTCTCCACCAATTTTTCGCCATCAACCATCTCCGACTGATTGGCAATATGTTCGTCGCCTCGACGTCTTTGGTTTGGGCTATCCACGCCCTCGATTGTACACTCGTATCCCAAGCAATCTTCGTGATTTTGTCCAAGCGGCTCTTCGACTCCCTTTAGCCTTATTGGCTGAAGACATCGCCAACGATGCGGCGTGGCACTTACTCCTTTAGTTTCCTCTTTGGGTTTTGGTTTTGCCTTTAAGGGGGGGTGTGAGCGGGGCTCGTGAGACAAAAGCTCGTTGCCAACGATTTTTGAGGGGGGATTAGGAGTCATTGCAACAGGAGCACACGGATCGTGTCATAGGTCTTTCCATGTCCCCTCCTAAGCGTCATGCCCCATTACCAGGCTCCACGGCAAGACTACACAGGGCTGTCCATCTTGGTCGTTCTGGAGAGTTTTCTCGAGCTGCTCGTGCTCTTAGACCTTTCACCCCATCTCCGTCTTTAGAGGCAACGGTTGAAGCTTTGGGTTTGCTCCATCCTCCTGCCTGTGACGAGCTCATTCCTTTTGTTGAGGTGCATGATCCACTCGAGTCTTTTGACTTAGAGCATGAAGCTTTTACAAAAGCTTTGATTCGGTCTCCTCATCTTTCAGCTGGAGGCCCATCTGGCATGGTTTTACGAGCTCTTACGGGATGTATTTTCCCTTGAGACCCCTTCTCAAGGTTTTGACCTTCTTTTTAAAGTAGCTTCTGGGGTTGGTTGGGGGCACGTCCCTCATCATGTTGTAGCTCTTCTCTTTGCGGCACGTCTTGTAGCTGTTTCGAAACCTGTCGGTGGCATTCGCCCTATTGCTATTGGAGATGTTTTGTACCGTTTGGTGGCTCGTGTGATGTGTATTCAACTTCAAGGGGCATTCCATGACCATTTTACACCGCATCAGTTTGGATTTGCTACTAGGGGGGGTTGTGAGGCAGTTGTTCATGACCTTCGTGCTCTTCTAGATCTTAATCCAGATTGGGTGGTCCTTCAAGTGGATGTTGCCAACGCATTTAACAGGGTCAATCGTAATGCTATCTCTCGAGAGTTAAGGCATGCACCATCGCCGATTAACCAGATTTTCCCTTTTGTGCGTGCTTTTTATTCTCGTCCAAGCCCCTTCATCTTTCCTCTAGGCGGTCCGTTTGGTGATGTTGCCACAGTAGAATCTGCAACAGCACTCGCCAAGGTGATCCTTTGGGGGCACCCCTTTTTGCGTTGGCTCACCTTCAAGCATTACGTGACTCTGCTGCGGCTTTTCTTGGTTGTTTATTCCCTTCAATTGCGGATGATACGCATATTGTCGGGCCCCGAGACCAAGTTTTGTCTGTTTTCGCCCATATTGCAGAGCAACTTTCTAAGATCAACTTATCGATTAAGCCATCTAAATGTGTGGCGTGGTGCCCCCAAGGCTTACCTTGCGACTACCCTGTCCCTATGGGTTTTCGAATTGCGTCTTCGACGAAGGGAATTAAAGCTTTAGGATCCCCTGTCGGAACCCCATCCTTTGTTAACCAAGTTGTTGGTGATGCTTTGTTGGAGGACCTCTCCCACTCTGATGACCTTCCTAAGCTCTCCGACTCCCAAGTGGCTTTCGCAATCCTCACCCGTTGTTTTGCTCAACGTCCGTTATATCTCGCCCGGACAGTCCCACCAACGGCTCCGTTTTTGTCTTCTTTGAAAGACTTTGATGACAAACTTTTTAGGGTGCTTCACCACATCGTTGGGCATGGGATTTTTGATCAGCTGGAGGGCTCGTTTGCCCGCCAACAAGCAAGTCTCCCTATTTCTAATGGCGGTTTAGGTTTGATTCATGTGGCTAGCGTTGCTCCAGCGGCCTATTTGGGTAGTCGGGCTTTGGTGGCACTTTCAATCACATCTCGCTTTATTGCCAATGACGTTCCAATTCTAGCTCAAGTGGTCCCTAAGGTGGATGAAAAGCTTTTTCATTCTTCATGAGGCCTTCTCTCTGCGCGTGTACTGCTCCCGCCTAATGAACAAAACCTTTTTCAACCTTTTCAAACTCTTATTTCGGACAACAACTTCCATCTCCAACAGCGTATAACTAAGCAATTGGCGCGTTCAATTCCATAACCTTTTTAACGCGCTACCTTCTACTCAATCGCATGCTCGTCTGCGTTCGTGTTCTGGACCAATGGCAGTTGCATGGTGTTGAAGTTTATTGATTTCTAGAGTATTTTCTAGGTATAAATAGGTAAGTATAAAAGGGAAAAGAAAACGGCAGACAACTTGTCTTCAACAACTCTCTATAGCCCCCATACTTGTAGTCATTGAAGGATAGAGAGGGTAGTTAAGCCATGGCTACCTTATCTCTGCAAGCAGGACTAAAGAGTGACAAATATCACTATCAAACAAACCTCCGACCGGTAGAGTACGGCGTAGCCGGTAGCTCTAACCAGTCTTTCGTGAAGTCCGTTAAAATACATGGGATGTGATACGTATTTAAACTTATACATGATCTTGAAACCAATTAATTGAAATGTGAACAAAGGAACATAGAACTAGTTTAAGTATTTTAGTGCGGACGTCATTTCGCACGAAACAAATGAATCGGACATTTGTTTCGACGGTCGACATTTAATGTCTGATTTAAATCCGACGGCGCATACAACTGCCGAGATCGCGGAATGGTCACTTTGACGTTTATGGATGTGGCATTATCTTGTTGTTGTTTTGAAAAGTCAGTTTTGTGCGTACGAGACAGTCTGTGCGTAACTGCTAATTGGATTTAATATGGAGGTTTGAATAGATTCACGAATTCGGGGAGCGAACGTATTGATATAATTGAAGTGAAGTAAAAGACCCATTAAGTGGTGTAAACAAGCAGTGACAAATGGACAGCGGATCGCGAAGTGATCCGATGTAAAATAAACGAAATATTGAAATAGGCGTCGCCGGTACGGTGGAGTTGCGACGCAATTAAGTCAAAACAGTTGCGGCTATTTTTATGATCCGTACGGACAGCGCAAGCTTCCTCTCCAATTTCTCAGTGACTGCGACAAGTTTGAGAGTTGGAGAGAGAAGTTAGAGATAGACTGCCTCGGCTTCTATATTTCTTTTCAGACCTAGAAAATACTAATAAAAACCATTAGTTTTTACAAAAATATTTTGTTCAGTTAACCAGCCAACGTTATCTGTGCTGCGTTGTTCGTTATAAATTACAGTTAAATAGATACGGAACAGATTCGTATACATGGCATGCCACGCTATATAATGTAAAAAGTATAGTACAATATTTAATAAGGTAATATAGTATGCGTACTATATATTTTTATAGATATCGGCGATATGGAATATGTTGGTCTCGGACCGATATATCGGTGCCTCTGACTGTTGGATAACCGATAACTATCGGTATTCGTGTTATTGCGATAAGTTTTTTACAGATACACAACACTAAAAAAATTACATAGTAAATTTGTAAAATTAAACTTTTTTGAATAGCAGACGAATAGACGAACAAAGCAGACGAACAAATTTGTCAGATTGTCGCCATTAACTGCCATTAATAAAAAAATAACAGTCAAAAGGACATTATGGAAGGGGTACCCATGTAAAACCCCCCTAAATTAGAAATAATGATGGAAATATCGCTATTTTTTACCGAAATCGGAAGGAAAGGGGTCCGCGGCGCGTCCTTGGAATAACACGTATAGTGGAGTGTAGTGGCGGTACATTTATTTGTACCGTCCGTACAGATATTACCGATAATTATCGATATCGGTGTTATCGTCGATAATAACCGATAAACATCAGGTATTTATCGGCGATAATACCGATAACGATATATCGTACCAATATATCGATTATCGGCAACCCGAAAAAAATGCCCATATCGGTTATCGGCAAATCCTTGCCGACACACTACACTACCTATTGGACTCGAGCGGGACTATGTCCATATAATAAAACATTCTTTTCGTGCGATGAAATAATCGATGTTCGATGTCCATTGCATAAACCGGATCATAAATTATTAATTTGGTTATTCATTATTCGCCACGTTGTTAGGGTACGTCGTCATGTACTTGTAACTTAGCGAACTTACTTTGTCTTTTAGCGCGGATCCGTCGGACCCGGTTTTCAAATGTCCCTATGTCTGTAAGGACGAAATCGTAACTTACGCTTGTGACGATTCTATACGTCGACAATACTTGTGATGGCTGTTAACGTCTACAATTTGTGTTGTCGCACGTTGTTTTTGCACTACTTATGATGTCGCATGTCTTACCGTGATATTGTAGACGTACCGCCTTCCAGCCTGTGCCGTTTCATGGTTGAATAAAATGCGATTTGCCTTTGCGTCACCTGTCCGGTCGACATGAAATGGCATCGAAATATCGAGACCCCTGCAAAAAAAATATCCGTACTGAACGAAAACGAACAAAACCAAACAAATTGTGTACTTTTCTTTGTCTTATTGAACGCAAATGGAAAAAAATAGGGAATTTTGTACTTTTCTTTGTCCTTGGAAATTGTATAAAAGCTTTCGAAAATTACGGCACGTGCGGATATATGTTCCTATTTGTTTATCGAAAATACCTAGTCTTAAAACACATCGCGCATGTGTTTTATACATAAGGTTGAAGATGACGTTTTTTGTCGTGGAAGTGGGTCCTAAAACACAAGACAACAAATTTGCACACATCTTAAGTTTGGAGATGACGCAAATCGTACTCTACAAATTTGCGATTCCTTCGTACACTTGCAACTTAGGTAGTACGACGCTAAGTTTTAAGCTCCTGACAAAAAAATGTGCGTGCATGGTGAACATTTGGGGGTTCCAAATCCCAACCCATTAGGTCATCATCATTCTCACCCACTGTGGTCTGAAGTTCAAGCTCCACAAGTTTTTGTAACATCTCATGTTTCTGTTTTTTGAAGTCTAAGTGATGTAGTGAGAGGAGCGGCCCGGGATGAAGTTCTTGAGCGGAGGGTAGCTAATTCTGTTCCCATTGCCGCCAATTGCTCACTCTGCTTTTGGGTGATCGTTTCCGGTGTAAGCTTTGGCGGCATAAATGGTGCTTGTTCCAGTTCCTACGGTGTAGACAGGATGCTCCTCCAAAGGTAAAGGAGTTGAAGTGGAAGAGGATTCACTGCGGTTTCGCCTTCACCGGTGAAGAGGGCAAACAACATCATCTCTTTCGAGACTCCATTTTTGCGGAAACACAATTCCTCTTGATGCCCGATGAAACCATATGGTGCACATTTGGAGCCTTCGGTGGAGTATTTTCCACTCATTAGTGACCTGGTCATCATAAAATTTTGAAGCATAATTTGCCTCAGTTGTGATTAAGACATTTTTGTTGTTTCGGCCCGGAGAGTTGGTCGGTGTGTTTTTTTGTTCACTGGTGTTTTTCCTTCCCCCCCTTCTCCTTGTTTTCGTTCCAGCTGCTTCTGAGTCCGCTCACCACGTTTTATTCAAATTCCTTCTGTTTGATTGTGAGCTCCGGCTTAAGCTTCTTGGGGCAGCGTTTCCACCCATATCTAGGTTGTTGGCAATTGAGACAGTTGTAAAGGAAAACTCTGTCATCTGTCCCCATTGTAGGTTTTGACATGCTGTCAGCCACTTTTTTTCCTTTAAGATTCCGCAAAGCTTGAAGTTCAGTCTTTTTCTTCTCGTCCAATGACAATTCCCCTGCAAATCCTGCAAGATTCCCTAGGGTCTTGCCAGTGACTGCCTTTTCCCTTGCTTCGTTGTGGACGAATTGGTTGTACAACTTCTTTGCAGCCATCAAAAAGTCATTAGCAGAAGGGTTGATATCGTGGATTGCCTCACTTGCAATCCAATTGTCAAGAGCGGCCTGCCTTCTGTGTCCCAAGGAATTGGGAACCGCTATGTAATATTTTGTCACCATGGCCAGAAGGTCGATCTTCGAGAGTTTGGTCTTCTGGCATAGACTGGAAAGACTGTTGAAGAGAGTTTGCGGTGTTTCATACTTCAAGCATTTCAAGTGCGTGAACTCCTTGATAGTAGACTCATTTCTCTCTGTAGAGAAGTCTCCAAGCGTCCAAAAAGGTGGAGCATGGTGTAGGGTTAGCAACCATCCGGGTAGCAGTCTGGGCGGATCGGGTCGCTTGCAACACATTCACGTAGGCGAGCGCTTGTCCGTGCAATTTCAAATCGTCCGTGAAGGTGTTAGTTACAAGGGCAGCCGCAGTTGTAGCCAGATCGGCCTCGGCTTGCCCCACTGTTGTATCTAACACCGGATTTGAGACTTTGATACTGGGGGCCATCAAAGCGTGCTGCCTCTCTTTGTAATCTGCCATTGCCCTCCAAACAGGTAATTGACCATCATGGGAAAGAGAGTGGTTTTGAAATCATCCGGAATGGCTCCTCCCTGGTACTTGTTGATTTAGGACTGGGTGAAGGATTTCCACAACAGTTCGAAATCGGAGAAGTCAATCCCGAAATTTTCCCCTGTGAATATCCTGTTATCCCCATCTCTTTCTCCTCCCCTGCAAGATTGGAGAACTGGGGAGAGGACAACCTTGTACGACTGACAAATAGAGCAGGTGAGATGGTTCATAGATCTCGTTTTCGTGATCGGAACCACCTCTTTCTCCGGTAGAAGGTGCGCCCCTAAGAGAGGTTGATCCCCCTCCCACTGAGGAATTGTTTGTTGCTAAAAAAATCGTTAGAAGGAAGGTATTACCCACGGGTATGGTTCGTGATCTTGTTGCGGAGGGTGTCGGCGTTCGACGACTTGTTATGGCAAGTGGAATTTGCAAATGGGGCCGATTTGGTGGAGTGCCTCGAGAGGACGAATACGAAAGAGAAGATGAAGGAGAAGATATAGGCCCTTGCTAATGAAATTGAGTGATTTCTATAGTATTTTCTAGGTATAAATAGGTTAGTATATAAGGAAAAAGAAAAGGGCAGACAAACATGTCTTCACCTCCTCTCTCTAGCCCCCATACTTGTTGTAGTCACTGAAGGATAGAGAGGGTGGTTAAGCCATGGCTGCCTTGGGTGGTTAAGCCATGGCTGCCTTAGTTCTGCAGGCACGACTAAAGAGTGACAAATGTCGCTCTCAAACAAAAGGTTGAGTCCGACAGGACTCAAACCTCCGACCGGTAGAGTACGGCGTAGCCGGTAGCTCTAACCAGTCTATCGTGAAGTTTGTTAAAGTACATGGGGTGTGATACGTATTTAAACTTATACATGATCTTGAAACCAATTAATTGAAATGTGATCAAAGGAACATCGAAATAGTTAAAGTATTTCAGTGCGGACGTTATTTCGCACAAAACAAATGAATCGGACATTTGTTTCGACGGTCGACATTTAATGTCTAATTTAAATCCGACGGCGCATATCACTGCCGAGATCGCGGAATGGTCCCTTTCACGTTTATGGATGTGGCATGACCTTGCGCCACGTGGAGAGATGATATTTGGTCGCGGGAATTCCGCGGAACATATGGACTAGTGGAAAAGTAACACGCGTCTACGTAATGGCCTTGTCGTACACAGGCTGTACAGAAAGGACACCGGCCATAGTACTTTTCTGTACTTTGGAGTCATGTGATTGGTACGTACTTCAGTAGATAGGGGTTGTGAGAGGGATTTAGGACTTAGGGAAACTTGGTAGATAGTCTTCTCTCTCTAAGAGAGCTTTGTATAAAATTGGCATTTTTGCCTGCTCCTAACTTATCGGCTAATTGGACGTTTTCAGTGATTCTTTTTGCTACGCACTTACGAGAGTCAACGCTGCATAGGGGTGCAGTCAAAAGGTCAGTTTGCCATCTTAGGCAGCAGTGATTGTGGCTTGAAGTGGGTTAGCTAAACATTATCTAAAGGCTTCATGTATTCTGTCGTCCAATGGAGGACACAGAATTGCACGTGGTTGCAAGCCACGCAGATTTTTTTGACACTTCGTTTGACTTCGGATCAGCTCACATCTGGCGTACGTCTACGCTTGGGTTTGCCGCACCCTGCTCTTCTTGGGCGACCCCATTGTGTTTGTAAACAACCTATCATCCCAAACGGAATTCATCTACTACGTTGCTCTAGAGGCGGTGAACGTACTGTTGTGCATGATTTGGTTCGCAACTCAATTGCTGCAATCGGCACTGAAGCAGGTTACACCGTGAGGCGCGAAGTTTCTCATGTACTATGAAACTCTGAGACCTCCATTGGCCCTCAGAGTATGCAGATCCAAAAGAAGCTAATCTAGATAGTGCCGACTCCAAGTTAATATAAACCCAAGTGACTGACCCCTTGACAGTCAGAACCCCAATACACCTTCAGCCCTTTGAAGAGAATACCTTCTGTGTGCTCAGTTCCACCACAGAATTCAAAGCTTGAATATGTGTTTTGGACAATATTCCCCACTTTGACTTTCCCACTGAATAAGTGTCACCCTGGCACGCAAATACTCTGACCGACTTTACCACTGTGTAGCTTGGACTCCCTTGAGTCCGCAGCAAAAAGAATCACTGAATTTGCTCACCCGAGCATTAAGTTATGGCGGGTCAAAGATGACCTTTATAGTTATAAGCTCTCTTAGAGAGAGGTACCTAAATATCACTAAGTCTTGGTCTGCTTACTCACGACTACCTATTACTAAACCCTAGTCCAATAGGAACACTATATAGTACAAGAAGGTACAATAGGAGATGTATTTATTGTACGGCCATTGTACGACAGTCTTCAAGGTGACACCTGTGAAATCGGGAGCCATGGTTCCTCCTCCCATCTTCTCCGGTATCAAATAATGTGGCGACACGTGGCATCGCGTGACGCTATCTCCAAATGCCGCCAAAAGCTCATTATGCGTGGCGGCTACAATGGCGGCCGTCCGATCAAAACATATTTTGCACGGTTCAGATTCGCGTACATGCATGAATTGCTCCTTTTCGTTAGTTTGCCATTAATTAGCTGTTGCGTTAACGTTTATATATCTTTGAAACTTGTAGCGTGTATCATTTCGTCAACCCCTTACTGGATAAAGCATACCTCTACAAATATAACCATAAACCATGGTTGAAATCTGGTGAAGGGTTGTTTTTGGTTATTTGTTAGTTAGTTAGAATTCTCTTCTTGTACTCTTAAAAATACCTATTGTACCCTACACATGCCATCGTTTACTTTAAGCTACAGGCTAAAGCTAACGTCTATTATAGGATGTAGGTACCACGATCAAATCCTGGATCCGGCACAATCATTTTGGTATAAACTACGAATTAGCCTATCCTCTTTTAGACAGCCATGGCTCTAGCTCTCTCTTTGGTCTTCAGTGACTGCAACAAGTATGGGGACCGGAGAGAGTTGAGCGAGAAGTAGGTTGCCTTTGCTGACTTACTCTATTTATTTTTCCAATACAAACCTAGAAAATACATATATATATTTCAACAGAGGGTAGGCACGAATGGTAGTTCAGACTGGGCGGAGGTAACAGGGGGTCCAACTACCAACGCGGTGGGTGCTGCACGGATGTACTTGGGGTCTGTTAGAGGTTCGGGACTGAGAGAAAGGAAGTGGAGGAGGAAAAACGGGAAGATCAGAAGATTGTTTGGGAGGGGACAAAGGAGGAGTGGCCTGTCTCAAGGGAATGTGAACCCTTTCGACCGGTCATAATTCCACCAAAGCTTCCACGACAGTGGAGATCTCCACAGATACAAAAGTTGGAAGCTCCCGAGATACAGTAGCAAATTCAGAAGGTCGATCTGCACCCAAACCCTTTCCATTAGGTCTTGGGATACCTCCATGTTCCCGCTGAAGAGAAGGTTCCTGATAAGTTCTCGATGGAGTTATATTGGGGTGAATTCCAGGTGAAGTAGTTGTTCCCCAAGTCTTCTCTCCGTGATAAGGATTTAAAATTGGCGAAGTGGAAACCTGCCCACTAAGAAGTCCTCGGGACCTAAGCCGAGCATCTCGTATCAGACGTAATTCGTGTTCACATTCTTTCTTCCTTTCCTCCTCCAAAGCCTTTCTATTCTTTGACAAGCAGCCTTTCCTTCTCGGCCGATGGTGATATTATTCCTCTCTCCTCTGCTACTGGCACTCGCCAAGGTGACCCTCTCGGCGGACCTTTGTTCGCCCTTGCCCATTACCGAGCCCTTCGTGCCTCCGCAGCCGCCTTCCCTTCTTGCCTTTTCCCTTCGGTCGCAGATGATACGCACATTATTGGGCCGAGAGAACAAGTCGTGTTGGCATATGATTTTTTCAAGGAACGTTTAGCCGAACTCAACCTTTCACTTCAGCCGTCGAAGTGTGTTATTTGGTCTCCTCAGGATATTCCACTTTCGTTTACTACCCCTCATGGTTTTCAAACCCCTTCTCCCTCCGATGGCATTCGTGTGCTTGGTTGCCCCCTTGGTTTGGATACTTTTGTGACCCAATTCCTTGATGATGCTGTTGAAATTTATGTATTTTCTAGGTTTGTATTGGAAAAATGAATAGAGTAAGTCAGCAAAGGCAACCTGCTTCTCGCTCTAGCTCTCTCTTTGGTCTTCAGTGACTGCAACAAGTATGGGGACCGGAGAGAGTTGAGCGAGAAGTAGGTTGCCTTTGCTGACTTACTCTATTTATTTTTCCAATACAAACCTAGAAAATACATATATATATTTCAACAGAGGGTAGGCACGAATGGTAGTTCAGACTGGGCGGAGGTAACAGGGGGTCCAACTACCAACGCGGTGGGTGCTGCACGGATGTACTTGGGGTCTGTTAGAGGTTCGGGACTGAGAGAAAGGAAGTGGAGGAGGAAAAACGGGAAGATCAGAAGATTGTTTGGGAGGGGACAAAGGAGGAGTGGCCTGTCTCAAGGGAATGTGAACCCTTTCGACCGGTCATAATTCCACCAAAGCTTCCACGACAGTGGAGATCTCCACAGATACAAAAGTTGGAAGCTCCCGAGATACAGTAGCAAATTCAGAAGGTCGATCTGCACCCAAACCCTTTCCATTAGGTCTTGGGATACCTCCATGTTCCCGCTGAAGAGAAGGTTCCTGATAAGTTCTCGATGGAGTTATATTGGGGTGAATTCCAGGTGAAGTAGTTGTTCCCCAAGTCTTCTCTCCGTGATAAGGATTTAAAATTGGCGAAGTGGAAACCTGCCCACTAAGAAGTCCTCGGGACCTAAGCCGAGCATCTCGTATCAGACGTAATTCGTGTTCACATTCTTTCTTCCTTTCCTCCTCCAAAGCCATTCATGTTCACATTCTTTCTTCCTTTCCTCCTCCAAAGCCTCCCAATCTATGGCGACAGGTCCGGGCCCTGTCGTAGCCCCACCTTGAGATTTCAGTTTATTAACAAATTCTTGGGCGCTACGCAGTACCCCTGTTAAATCTTTAAGATCTACCCCTGGCGCCTCCGCATCAGTAGGTTTGGATCACCATAGCCCTCCGATTTCGGAGAGGTTGGCCTAAGAGGTGGAGATGTTTCCTCCTTGGGAATAGGAGCGAATCTCCCCTTGCTATCACGATGGTTGAACTTCTTCCCCTTCCAGGGATCTTGCGATTCCCTCTCGCTGGTTTCTTCTCTTCGAGGAGACCGAGAGGTGGTGGGTACCTTGCTTGTTGGTGGTTGTGTCCTCGGAGAAAGATGGCTGAGGACGAGGAGCAGGAGCTCACCTGGACCGGTCCGATATCGACTGTGAAGAACAACCCTTGGAGGAATTGCTCAAAATTTCCACCACCCCTCCCACCGGTCGAACCACCCGAGCTTGATCAGTCCGAGCCACTCTTTGAACCAATTTTTTTCTTACCTTCAACTCATGGAGGTCGTAAAGAGCAAGGAGTTCCTTGCGGCCAGGACGACGTGGATCTGCCAACACCGAGGGGTCAATTGGAATTTCTGCCCTGGGTATCTTGGATCGAGTATGGAAACCAACTTCAGGGAAGTGACTCGAGAATGGTTCCTTATGAGCCAAATCTTTTCGGCGAGCAGTAGGAGACAACTTCTTCCTTTCCTCCGCCTAGGCCCTGGCGGCCTCGGCTAAAGATGGGAACTGCTCGAGAGTCAAGCTAGGAAGAGGTGGAGGAGCGGGTGCCGTAGATGGTTCTTTGGCCGGAGAATCAAAGATCGGCGCCACAGGGACGGATTTCTCCGACATAGGAGACCCTTCTTCCGGTACAAACCTCTCCTGCCTACCTTGTTATCCGGATCCGATATCTGGAGTTCCCTTCTTATGAACTTCTACACCTCCCATTGAGTGATGACTACCAAGAAGAGGACCTGACTAGAAAGGAAAATCTTACTCTCTCAGAAAAGTATCGTACTCAAACTAAAGCGCCTATCCCCCTTAATCCGAGGAGACAGGGTTTATTTTTCAGTACTATGCTTTACCATTGGAAGTCTTAACAAATGCTCCCTCAAAACCCACTGTTCTGATCAAAGGGTTGTATCAGCCTACTCCGGCAAAAACAAGCCGAAACCAAAAAGGACTACAAGTGAAAACACAAATGAACTTCCATGTATAGATATGAAAAGAAATAGAATTGGTTGTTTTAGATTAAACAATATCACCTTGCCCCATAAAAGAGAATAAAAGATAGAATAAATGGAATAGCGAATCAAGCTCAACATACCCCGGTAATCAACAATGACAACGAGAAAAGACGAAACTCCTCCCTATGGTACCGCAAACATATATGATTTCTTTCAACCCTCGGTGTCGGCAACTTTGAACCGACCAGAATCTTCTCGGGTTTAAACAACAAACAGTCAAAAATCACCCAAAGGAAATATAGTGCCAACTACCTACCCGAACTATGATTTCCATAAAAGACAGATCCAAAACCAAGATGGTGATAGAGTCGCAAAACACATAAAATAAAAATTCTCCAACAGAAGGTTTGTTTGGAATTTTTTGGGTTTGTCTCAAGAGACAATACTGAAAAAGGCAACCTGTCTCCTTCCGATCCAAGTGTCTTATACATCAAAATTTGTCCAATTTCAAGTTCAAAGGGTCAACGCTATGCTAGTAGCCAATGAGCGGGAAGCAATTGTCATTGAACTGACATGAGACAAAACAATCCGTACCTCACTTAGGGCGAAAAGCTCTGTATCGGACTGCGGCTAGATACGCGGCCGGCAGTCATAATTTGTTCCACTATTATAAGATAAAATATTGAAAAGAACATGAAAATGCCAGACTTTGACCTGATGTAATTAATAGACAAAAAGTCAGTTGAACCTGAAATGAATTCCTACCAACAGCTAACAGCATAATCTAGATGACAATCTAAAAAGTTATGTGGCAATCCATAATGTACCCCCCACGAGGGCTAGTGGCAACTGGTCCCATGAAACAGAATTGCAATCTTTGAGGCAAGATAACTTGGTTGTCAAGCCTCCGTTAGGCGCGAAATAAAGTGTGTTCCGCTCAGTTGAGGAAATACAACAATCTTGTCAGGTTTGGTGCTTCCCTTTCTTGTACTGCGATGACCGTAGAGGGTAGAAAGAGGCACGGAAATCCTTGATAAAATAAAGGTGTGCCAAAAACGCACACGAGCATGACATGTGATCTTTTTAGAGCGTTACTTTGATCAGCGACCGTCTGATCGTTCGAATCTGACAGTGTAAATAAAACCATTTGGTCTGAATGTTTTAATTGGTCCAATATTTGGTTTGAATACAATATGGGTCTTAAGGTCATATTGTATGTTTTGTATAAAATAAACATATTGTATGGGCCTACTTTCACATACTTTTGAAATATAGTTTTAAACATAGTTGTTCAATTAGTGCGAATTTTTCAAATTTGTTGTTTACTACGTATTATTCGTGAATTTTGAAAATTTTGTTAAAATTTGCTTAGTATTTTCTGTACGGGAAAATGAACAGAAACAGTACATAAATGTACGGAATTTTACAAAAAGAGACGTTGCACCATTTGCGCGAGGTAAGTTTGATTTTTCGTACGACTGACCTTTTTCTACAAAGAAGCCGCCATGAAAAATCCTCTAAGAGGAAGTCGCCATTGCAACGCCACCAAAAAAGCCACTGAAACTACTATTGAAGCCGTTGTGGAAGCCCTTCTGAACCGTGCCACAAACATCCTTGCATGGAACTCGAGGAGTAGAGTGGAAGCAGGGTTTTTTAAGGTATTAAGCTATGTTGAATGTTGAAAAAGGTAAGGTGTATACTATCTCTCCTTTGTTTCTAAGTACTCGTAGACTCACCAAGAAATTAGAAGGAAGTCGCCATTGCTGGCGCCAAAAATAAAACCAATGAAACTGCCATTGAAACCTCTGTCGAAGCATTTACGAACCGAGCTAGAAGGATCTATGCCTGGAACTCGAAGAGTACAATAAGAGCAAAGTTTTTTAGGATTTTTTAGGTTTTATTAGGGTTTTAGGTAGTGTGGTGTATCGATGATGATTTGTCGATAAGCGATATGGACCTTTTTCGGGTACCCGATAATCGATATATTAGTACAATATATCGCCATTGGTGTTATCGCCGATAAATAACCGATATTTGTCGTTTATTATCGGCGATAACACCGATATCGATAGCTATCGGCGATAATTATACGAACCATACAAATAAATAGGGTGGTTGTAAATGGCGGCAGTCTGACAAATGTGTTTCGTCTATAGATGTCCCGTGCGCACATTTCGCACGGTATAAACTAACCAATACTACGTACAATACGCCTTAAACGATGATGAAAAGTAAATAAAATGTGTACCTTACTTGGTACCCGTACAATGTTTTTACAATTATGTACGGTGTCCGTCTATGTTCGTACATTTTAAGGTTATTTTACGGGATTTTCTAGGGTTTCCAATGTACATTGCCATACGTTCCTTTATATTTTAATAGATACTTCGTACTATTAGGTTTTTTAGGGTACTCTTTTATACAATTTTGCACATATCTGATAAATTTTCGTACTTTCTAAAACTTTTAAAGATTTTCTAGGATTATGCTTTTGTACATTGCGTCAAGTGAAATTAACACGAATTTTCCTAAATGTATGAAAAAGACGAATACTTCGTAGTTTTTGTAAAAAAATTTAAAAATCCGTGCGAATTGGACATTGACTGTTCAGTCTACTCTGTTTGATTGTTCGTTTTTTTTTTTTAAGTTTGATTCTCGAATTTTACAACGTATTTTATTTTTTTCGTTTCGGTAGGTATAGTTTTAGAACTATAAAGTATTATTTTCAATTTGTCTACGTTAACGTGCTGCGCTGTCTTTAATAATTATCAGTTAAATAGATACGGAACAGATTGTTATACGTGGCATGCCACGCTATATAATGTAAATTATGTATTACAGTATATTATAAAGTACTATAGTATGGGTAATATATATTTTTCAAGTTATTGCCGATTTGGAATTTGTTGGTCTCGGACCGATATATCGGGACCTTTGAGCGTTTGATAACCAATAACTATCGGTATCGGTGTTATCGCGATAATTTTTTACCGATACACAACACTAAATTTAGGCCATGCTGAATATTGGAAAAGGCAATGTGTATAATGTCTCTCCTTTGTCTGTAAGCAATCGTAAACTCTCCGAGAAATTGAGAGAGAAGGCCATGGCTGCCTTGATCTCAGACAGACAGAATATATGACTCTATCAAAATGAGTAGTATTGGCCAAGACTTGAATTTGGTCCTACTCGTTTTCGTAATAAGCTATCAATCAGTCGTCCGTAGCCAATTGATGTATGGTCCTAGTGGTTGCCGTATTAAGCTATGCGTTAGTCGTGTGTAGTCAATTGATGTATGGTCCTAGTGGTTGTCGTGTTAAGCTATGCATTAGTCGTGTGTAGCCAATTGATGTATGGTTTTACTGGTTGCCGTATTAAGCTATCGAAGAGTCGTCCGTAGCCAATTGATGTATGGTCCTACTGGTTGTCGTATTAACGTATCGATCAGTTGTCCGTAGCCAATTTATGTAAAGTCATAGTGGTTGCCGTATTAAGCTATCGATCAACCTTTTGTAGCAAACTGATGTATGGTCCTATTGGTTACTGTATTAAGCTATCGATCAGTCGTCCGTAGCCAATTGATGTATGGTCCTCCTTGTTACTGTATTAAACTATCGATTAGTCGTCCGTAGCTAATTGATGTATGGTCCTACTGATTGTCGTATTAATCAATCGATCAGTCGTCCGCTGCCAATTGATGTAAGAGAGCCGATATACACATTGTGTGCGATAGCTATATAAATATTTTCAGTTGGAGAGCGCTCATTTAACGGAAAATGTGCAATCTGCTGCACTTGAGTTTTTAAAATTTGACAAATGTATGGAGAAGTAAAGATGCAAAATCGTACAATGCATTTTAACAATTTCTTAAATCGTTACATGCAAAACGCATGTAATATTTGCGCGTTCGTTTGGTGCATACTATGCAATTTCAACAACTAAGGTTTCAAGAGTCGTGATTTAGGGGCGCCGTACTACGTTCATAGCACTAGTAACGATTCGTAGTGTATTGAACCACACGATTGCAGTCGGGCACCTCTTCGGTTTGGTTTTGTTTAGTTCCGCTAGGGGTAAAACCGAACCAAGTGATTCTAAACCGGAATTTAAATTCGCACCCCGAACGAAGCAATCCGAACAGGTCATAACCGTCAAAAACGTTTTGTTTGAGCCGTGAAACACACCGCCCTTTGACCCCCTGGCTAGCCGGTCCGGTTCACCTTGTTACTCACTCGCTCCCGGGTAAGCACACCGCTAACCCCCATACGCTAGTACACCCCCGACCTTACATGTACATTTGTGTACATCTTTTACAACTGACCGCATAACCATACATTGTCGTCCTAGGTTCAACCTAGTTTGGTGTATTTATGTTGTATAGGACAATTCCTACATTTAGATAGTGTTGATTTAGCAAAATCAAGCGCTTGAACATGAAAAGTGGGGTGTACACACACACGTTACTTACTAAAATACACTTGCCAACACTAATATCCGGCTGGTGACCTAGTGGTTTGCGCATTCACAACTACACCAGAAGATTCAAAGTTCGAGCCCTAAACGACTCACTATTCCCTTTAAGAGGATTGTCCACTATCTCCGCAATTGTACAAATATTTACATGTATCGAACATAAGGAGATTGTGGATATGTGACTAGCTACCTGTTGAAAAGGGGTGTTACATAAGGAAGATGTTTCGCTCAATACCCGAGAAATGAGGTGTTCTCACACTCGATATTTACTAAAATGGTCTCGCTTGCATTGATGTTTGGACTGGTGGGCGCATTGGTTAGCGTACTCACGGCTACTATAGAAGGTCCCAAGTTTGAGCACTAGCCAGCTCATTAATTTCCTTAGTTCGGGCACAAACCAGCTCATAATTCTCCTTAACGAGATTTGTCCACTCTATCTCTACGGTTCTACGAATTCTTCTAGAGGTGGAATGCTAAACAAAATGAAAATCAAAAAATTTTATTGCAAAAATTGCGATGGGAAAGCCATCTTATTACAATAAGGTAAAACTGAAAAAAAAACATTTGAAGACTACAATAGTCAAATGTGAGTCAAATGTGTCGTTTTCATGTGTTTTTTTTTCACATGAAAATTGCTTGTACTAAATAATTATTTGTACTTTTTTTCTTAATAAAGTACAATTTTGCACCCTCAGACACCGACCGTACGCCACACTATTTAAAAAGGAACTGTATTAGAGATATTATTAAGTATTAACGCTCATTCAAAAAATAACTTAAATAACGTCAAGAATAATTTAAAATAATGTACTCTATTTATAGTGATAGGGTCAAAATTGGGGTGACAGAATTAGCGTACAGAACTCTAATTACATTTCGCGGTGAAACGTATACTTTTTTATAAAAATTCCGTACAAGTTGTCTGTCCGTACAATCTACACCCGTACTTTCCGTACGTTTTTACAAATACATTCCGTACAATATTTCCGTACACGGAAGGAAACTATATGAAATTTACGAAAAGTTCAAAAAACCCAAAAAATAACGCATAATCGTAAATTTTCGAAATTTTAACGAATGAGGCATCTATGGGTTCTATTGATTTTCCCTCGTCTTTATGACTTGAATCCATAGTTCAAAAGTAGGTGAAAGTAGGCCCATACAATATTCATATTGTATGAAAAACATACAATATGACCTTAAGACCCATATTGTAATGGTCACAAAATGAAAAAAAAAAGTAACAGGGTTGAGTTGCACATCATTCGATAGAGAATTAAACGTCATCGGACGGTCGCTGATCAAAGTAGCCATCAAACTATCGATCTAAGAAGATCACATGAAAAACCCATAAGACAACTTGCGCCTACCAAATGCCTACCATAAAACACCTACTTTTGAACTATGCTTGAATCAAATCTGAGTACGCTTTTCCGTGGCGACGCACTCAATTTCCCTTGTCGACGCCTTTTGTATGACACTTATTGTGTACGACCGTACGAAGTAAGGAGCAGTTTTAGTACGGACTAACACATTTCGTACATTGCACTTTTAAAAACAATCGAAATTAGAGTAACTAACGCTAATTTAATAGTGCCTAGTTTGTGTTCACATATTCGACGCTTGAACATGTGAGAACAAGGTATCACAGTTTTCCTTCGTCTTTATGACTTGAATCAAATCTGAGTACGCTAAATTTCCCCTGTCGACACCAATATCTGACACTTATTTTGTACGTCTGTACGAAGTTAAGAGCACTAATAGTACGGAATAACATATTTCGCGCATTGCACTTTTTAAAAACAGTTGAAATTATAGTAACTAAGGGTGGACTTCCATTATCGAAAAGTGGGATTTTCTGAAGGCCGTACCGTTTCGTATATGTTCGCAGATTTCTTTTTTCAACGAAACAACATTACAGAAAAATGGGCGTGGAAAGGTTAAAGAATCCAGGATGAGCCGGCGATAAAGGTACCGTCGCAGGCCATGTGCCTCAGCCAGGTGGTGGATGCCGGTTATCGATCCACGCCCCACCATCAAAGTTCGTCACGCTTTTGTCGTTGCTTTTGAAATTTTGGGTAGTACATTTAATGCCCTCCAGACGAGTCATTAATTCTGCCTGGTGATATACCTCCACCCGTACAGATATTGCGTCCTGACATTGCATTCGAAGATTCTTTCAAGATTTTAAGCATCGAATACTTACCTATTACCATTCAGAATGAGCATACGAATATTTTTTCAAGATTTTAAGCATCGAATACTTACCTACGTGTTACCATTCAGAATGAGCATACGAAGATTTTTTCAAGATTTTAAGCATCGAATACTTACCTACGTGTTACCATTCAGAATGAGCCACACAGGTTTACAGATGCGACCTAATGGAAGGCACACCCTTTAGTAAAATTTTCCGTACAATTATGGGCGCCTAACGGGTCCACCTAAGGGAAGTTCCATCATACGTTTCTTATGTATGGAAACTCTGAGACCGGATTGAATCGATGTTCCATCAGTAGAGTCCGTAAGCCCGGTTCTATATTGACTGCCACGCAAGCTACGGTCCGATATTGAATATCTTTAGATTTTGCGACGCTTAAAGTCAAATCTTGACTTGCGTACCATGTACCTGCAAGCAGTATTGATCCGACAAAGTTTATACTTTTAGACGTTGTCTGTACGCCAGCTCAATTTTAGGGTTTTACTTTTCGAACATAACGAAAGTCCTTTGAGAAAAATAGTGTGACGAACAAAAGTTAACGAAAATAGCGTGACGAGGGAATATTACGAAATTTCGCTTTTATTTTCGGTTATATTTTGGAAACCGCGTGTCATGTGCAAATCTTAAGATTTTTTGTTGGTTTTCCATCATGACACGTAGCTTAATCGTCCAGCGTGTCACGATTTTTTTTTTCTGTATCTGCCAACCCACCTCCTCGAGGTGGGTTGACAGTTACAGAAAAAAATGAAGCGAACTCCTCGCAGATGAACATCCGACGGCCAGTATTACTTCCAAGACCTTCGGAGAGTATCGGCAAGATTCTCTGTAATGTTGTTTTTCGTATAAAAACAAAATAGGCGGTACGATTTGGTACGGATGGTCGCGAATATTTGTAAACTACGCCACTTTTCGCCCGATGGAACGTCACCCTAAGGGTCAAGTTCCATCAGTCGAAAAGTGGGGTAGTTTACAGAAATCCGCAACAATCCGTACTAAACCGTACGACCTATTTTGTTTTTATACGCGAAGCAACATTACAATCTTGCTAATACTCTCCGAAGGTCTTGGAAGTAAAAATGACCGTCGGATGTTCATCTTCAAGGCGTTCGCTTCACTTTTCTCTGTAGCCAGAAAAAAATTAATAGTCACACACTGGACGAATACGCTACGTGTCACGATGGAAAACCAACGAAAATTGACGAAATTTGCACATGGTATGTGCTTTTCAAAATACAACTGAAAATTAAAAATGTAATCTCGAAGCGATCCTTCGTCGCGCAATTCCTTTCGTCACACTATTTCCAGAAAAATATTTTTGTCGTGTTAAAAAATAGGAAATCTAAAAATGAGCTGGCGTAAAAGACTGACGTTTG
>JBBHKE010000953.1:0-150000 GCA_037447655.1 Zygnema cylindricum
GACGTCGACAGAAAAGCATCCGCAGCACGTGGCAAATGGTGGAGTTGCTGTACGGTATGGGATCGATAGTGACACTCGCCAGGGAATCGTTCGTATTGACGTCGACTACACCGCGAATCGTTATTA
Source organism: Zygnema cylindricum (assembly GCA_037447655.1). Taxonomy (NCBI): domain Eukaryota; kingdom Viridiplantae; phylum Streptophyta; class Zygnematophyceae; order Zygnematales; family Zygnemataceae; genus Zygnema; species Zygnema cylindricum. The sequence continues at coordinate 127 of JBBHKE010000953.1, forward strand.
GCGTTCATGACTCTATTTGCGGTCCCCCTTTTTTTGACCGAAATTCTCAAATAGAATTAATTAAAACCCTTAAAAAAACAAATTAGGGTAAATGATTTCGTTGAAAACCCCCAAATTCCCAAATAGCGTTAATAACGCTATTTGTTTCATAACGCTATCTATTTCTAAACGCTAATAGCGATTCACTGTGTAGCTTTTTCGTTATGACTGCAAGGGTTCAAGGTCTTTGCAGAAGGTTTGTACTTTGTAGGTTTTGAATTTTGATAGCGTATTATATGGTTACGTCAGCGAAAGTCTTTGGAGATTAAAAAATGTAAAAAAATAAGAATTTAGAAGGCCTGTGGCTTTTCTGGACGATGATTCACTTTATGCTTTGGTATGATGGAAATTTAAATGGAAAATGGTTATTGCAGCCACTCTTTCGTTACAGATCTGTGATCTCTTATTGCTATTGGTCTTGATGGAAGGTCAAAAACTCAAAATGTGAAGGATGGTGCCAAATACTGTATTCTCTAAAAGTCTAAATGTATTGTTTAAGACTTTAAGGGTTTACTACGTTAAACAATCCAAAAAAACAGCATGGTTAAAATACGTTGCAATCTGCTTATTTTTGTGCGAGAGTTCTTTCGATCACTTTCTACCTCCGCTTACAGTTCCATCAAAAACAAACAGTTCTATTGTTTACCACATGGAAGCATGGGCAGACGCGTGGCAAGATCTGCAGCGTCTGTATCTGAATGGATTGCCCGCGTTTCAAGCGAAATCTACAGATGTGCATCGCTGTCCTTCCATCTGCCCGTTTGGCATTATCCTCACGCTGGATCGCTATAAGGGTCAAGTTTTCTTCGTCACTAACAAGTAACAACATCTTCTCCATCCGAATAGTTGCGATCGTACCTTCCAATTGGCGGTCTCCAAACAGAATCTGAACACGTGTGCACGGAGAAAAGTTGACTGAAGTGGCCAAAACCGCATTGACTCTTATAGCGATTCAAGGGGGTAGCACGTAGCACAAGGATCGCATTTCAAAGGCCTTTCCTGATTCTTGCAGGTTTTCCTTCCGTGTAAATTATAATAGCTCAAAAAATTAACATCAACTAGACTAATGGCAAATGCTAACAGCTATATAGTGGAACCTGTGAGCCCTTCATAAGTGAGCCAAACTTCTAAACGCAGGCGTGTAGTTGTTGATGATAATGATGGAAGATATCAACGTCTATGCATGTGATAAAATGTCAGTGCGATAGTTGTGCTTGCATTGGAGAAACCGATGCGCTCCAATGGCTACAGGAGAGTTGAGGTTTCATACACCAAAAATGGCGATAATTTAGATCACCATGGCAATGGTGATAAATAAAAATGATAGGCATGAAATGATGAATTGGAAAGGAAAATTCTAAGATGAGGTTGATTGAAGATCGTGGCATAACCATCATGAAAGGCGGGTCAGGAAGGGCTATTTCAACCACCCCAGCCTTTTCTCTATAGCCGGGTGAACGGTTAACACACACATTGAAAATCCATGGCAACAATGCACTGGAAATAACTCGAATAGGTTGAAATCATTGGCGTCAGTCCTCATTGGCAATAAACAAGGGCTGTCCGTCACGACCACACAATAGTAACCTGCTAACTTTTGGCCGGTGGCATTGCTGCAACTGTCCTGCGAGATGAGCTGCTCAAGCAGCCTGTAGCTCATTATCTTATCAGGAGACTTGCCTTTTTTGCTTTGCCTTTTTATTGTAGTCCAACAGAACTTGCCATCCGACAGCCCAAAACGTATAACCTCTAAGTCACAATCGTTGCTTCTCATCTTATAAGTAAGATTTCAGACATTTTAGATGTGAGTTTAGGTTTGTGCAGCATGTGCAGGCTTCCATCTTCGATCTGCTACACTGTCAATTGCTTTTCACGTTCGAAATATATCGCGGGTTTATGTTATCGTTATTTTTTATAATTTCCATTTGCAGTATATGATGATTTTCAATTCCTTACCAAATTAGAGTTACCAAAAGTGTTTTTAAGGACATTTAACGTACTATGGTCAAATAGACAGGCACCAGAATAATGCTTTTAATGCTTACAGCAATTCAAGGTGTTCTGCATTGGTTGATCATCGCATCATTCTTCAACATGGGGGATCATTGTGTAGTTTGGGGATGCACTTTATTTAACACTGTTTACCTTTGTAATTTCTGTTTCTAGGTTAGGGTTGTTTTGGTTTCACTATTTAGTTGCGGTGCTGCTGACACTTTCATGTCCCTTTCATCATTGATCTTTGTTCTTGGGTTAATGTCACTCTGAATTCACGATTCTTTGTAAGCTTCCTTTTCCCTTCCATGTTCCCCCCAGTGCAGGAATCGTTTTCTGTTGAGGGTTTGTAATCAGCTACACTGTTGAAGTTGCTCTGAATGTAGAATGACAAAATGGAAATTGCCTTAGGCAAATCAGGTGATTGTAGGTGGACAAGAAGGAGACTGGTATCCTAGGATTAAAACTATGTTTACCTAATGAATGACAAGTCATCCTCTGCATGCAACCAAAAGCATTAGGACGTTATAAACGAAGACATCAACCTGAAGCCCAAAGAACAGATTGCAAGTTCAACTTTTTGCATCTGATCTGTAAAGTTAACTGTCAAGAACTTGCATCGAACTTGCAGTCTTACAGAAAAAGATGATCAGATTCTCTTCAACACCTTCGTACATAATCAAGATACACTAAGCTTTCTTCAGCCGGCTGCTTAAAAAATCATGAAAGGATCATTTCTTTACACAGCAAAAATAACACACAATCACTCAGAGAGAAAAAACATATACACACATTCTTGTTGGAATTTTTGTCACAGATTAAAATGTATACAACACTTGCCAGTGTACAAAGACTCAAATGTATCGCTAAATCAATTACACTATTGGACATCAGGACTGTTCTAGCTTTAACCAGTCCACTCCTCACAAGAAAAGAAATAAAGAAAATGTGTACTACAAAGACAGGGCTTAACCCCAACTCTTATCACCTACAATCACAGTTTCTTTCCACGACAACACGTCCAGCTTGAAAAAATAATGGGTGGGCTAAAATCAGCAGTGACAACTCTATCTGAAGGTAAACAGAATTGGTATCAAGTAATCAGAGTTGGATAAAAAGGCCCAAGTATCCTTCTGTTTTGCTGAGACCAGGTTCCGGAGTGGAGACAGCCATATGCAATTTTCTTCACCCCATTGTTCGCCTTCATGTTCTCAATGATGGTCGTCTTCTTCTTGAATTAGAATAAAGTGTAAGTAACACAAGCTAAGGTAGTTTTCCATTTGAAAGAATTTACTACAAGGGACTTCATATTAGAACAAGGCCACAGACATGTGAACAAAGTTGGAACTATCTACAACATTTCATGCCTGTGCTGTCCAGTTGACTGCCAATGAAAATTGTGACGTCATATCTGCAGGAACAAAAGATGTCAGGACATCAACTTGTGACGCCAGACAATCGATTCCATAGCTTGTGAAACTGCTGTGGCTTCCAAAAAGAAGAAAGGCAGTGGCTCTTTTTGATTCAGGGCGATACTTGCTACCAACAGATTAAGTCTGCACCACAGACAGTATCATGATAACAACACAATTTATCGTGCACTTGCAGCTATTTTATCACATTCCTCGAAAGGGTGCCCAACCTTCCAGCATTTGTCTTGGAAGAGATACTTCACAAAGACACTGCACCATATAGTTATTAAACGTTGTTTTTCGCCACTTCAATCAGCTTTTTTGCGCACGTGTCCGGTTTTCATTTTAAGACCGCTAATCAGACAATAAAACCTTACCTTTCTATTGCAGCTATCGAACGGATAGTTCAACAAGTGTGCCCAGGAGAAAATTGATTTTAAGTGGCTAAAAAAACATTAACAATCATAAACTATACATAGTGTGCCGATGGGGAAATCAAAATAACAGCATAGAGTGATGAAGGTTAAATAGGCACTTACCAAGGTGTGACTTTCCGGAATTGACTCAACACTGGATATATATTTTCAAAAGCTTGATAAATTTCATCTCGAACCTGTAGCAAAAACAGAACATTGTTCACTGTACGAGTCTTCCAAGCAAGCACAGGAACAAAAATTGTTGTGATTCTTCATTCCTTTGCAAAACAAAGATGAAAAGCACATCAACGCCTCAGCCTACAGTGCACAACAATGAAGATCTGAGTAAAGACATCGTTGCTTATGAAACTTGCGATAAAATTTGAAACTATTGCAACATAAAGCACTGATGCTCACCTTGGCTCCAGTCAGCACAATTTTTCCTGATACGAAAATAAGGAGGACAATTTTGGGTTGTTTCATTCTATATATCAATCCCGGGAAAAGTTCTGGCTCATACTGTGAAAAGAGGACAGACAAAAAGAAAAAAAGGATGCTGAAACTGAGTTGAGGAGAATCTACATCGCCGCAAAATAGAGCAATGCCAAACACAACATGAACTTCAAGCGCAGTCCCAAGTCCACGAAGAGACAATCACAGAGCTGAAGAGTTAGACCATCGAAACCAAAATCCTCTTAAACATGCTAAACGAGTTTAAACCTATGTTCAGATGTTTTAGGTTTTGACCAACATACAAACCGCCCCCCCTGCCCACACAGCCGTTCATACCATCACTTGTCACAGGTTGGAACAAACAATAAACTTGATGATACTGTTCAGCTTTCTCAGCATCACTACCAGAACATGCTCTAAGCTCACAAAAAATGACTTTTATCGACGCAAGACATGACAACTTCAGGTATTCCCAGCGCGGCAAGCATAAAAGACGGGATGAACAGAACTTCAAAAAGGTTCTAAACAAGCTGGAATTAATGATCTCTGATGTTACAGTGACTTCCACCTCCTTTGTAGAGCGTACAAGGTCTGGTAGCCAAAGTAGAAAGCCCGCGATAAGAGATTTTTGAACATACACTTGAAAAATGCTGATGGGCAATCTGAAGTCCTTCTAAACGAATAGGAAATTTCACGTCACAGGAACCAACAATATTTTGAATCTTGAAGTCCTGCAGTCACACAATCTCCAGGCAACTTGAATCAGCAAGAACCCAATCACACAAGTATAAGAACAACAAGAGACTGTCGCACAGTTTTACTTTTAAGGTAATGTTGGTGGAACACAGTCAAGAAAGTATCAAGACAAGTAATCGTAACTCCAGATAGCCCATACCACTTCACAAGCAACAGAATTCAGATTTCAAACGATCTGTCAAAATCACAAGCAAAATAAGGTGACCAATGCCGATACCTCACCTTTAATGGATGAAGAATAGAATTGTAAGTAATTAAAGCACAACGAAAAAGCAAAAGAAAGAGCAGCAATTTCCTCACGTGTTTGAGAGCGTAGGGTCAAATAATTGCTATAACAAAGAATTCTCATGCATGCATCACAAAGAGCTACTACTGGTAACATAAACTGAAGATAATCATATTTACTGAAGTCACTAAGAGGAAAATATATCAGGTCCAACATCATAATTCGCAAATCACTCATTAAACAAAATCTTTCAGCCAGGATAACAACTAGCAACAATGCACAAAAGAAGTAAAAATTAATGGTACCAAATATGGATTATGTCATGCATGGCTACATTCCACAAGTTTCGAGGAAAGCATCAGCGCACCATGCTAAGGGACAACTTCTCCTATAGACTGCAAAGAAAGAGTGCTTTAACACCAAACATGTTACAAAGATGACTCCAGAAAACAACAGTCATACCAGCAACCTCTAACGCAGACCAAAATCATACAAGCCAATTCAGTTTTGAAGCTTATTCTAACAAAAAATGGAAATCCAGACGAGAATAGATTCCGAAATGCCAGCAGCACCCTGCCCACCACATACATAAAAAAGCATGTTCTTTATACATATGTTCTGCCCTACCAGGTTTGCCTAACAATCTTTGAGGCATCCATCCCACTTATACATACACATGGAGGCTTCTGAGAAAATCAATATACATGTACATCCATAAGGACCCCAAGCCCCATCGATACACCTACAGCTGAAAAGGTCTCAAAGGTAATTCCAGTGCTTTCTAAAGAAACAGTCACATCACGATAGAACTCAAGCTTCCTTAAGACAACCTCCCTCATCACCATGTCTCGGATACATTTGCCAAACATAACAAAAGCCTCTATAGATGGTATAAGTTGACAGTACAATGGGCTGACATACGTTAATCCTGCAAAGGAACCTCAGCTGATGTGAACTCCACAACATTTATCCCCTGCTGAACCCTCATATCCCTTCAGCACCAACACATAACTTAGAGATACTAAGGTTTCGTCTACTACTAATATTCTCCTACCTAACAGTAGCTATCTCAAGTCCATGACTCAGGGCAAGATATTGACCGGAACACAAGAAGTCTCCAATAACAAATAACAAGAGTATGACTGTAATGTCAGTAACAGCCACTGGCCAACTGGTCAAACACTCTCACGCCACATTAGGATGTGCATTTCTGAAAATATTAACTCTGAACACAAAATAATGCGATTTGAGTCATTGAAATGTGTGAATCGCATGTAGACGAACAGAAACTCCAGGACTTCAAAAATTATCCAAACTCCTCATATTAATAATGCGCAAAGCAAGCCTTGAAACATGCAGGCACAACACATGACAAAATCATACATGCCTCAAAACGAGAAAATCATGATTCTTATAATGCCCACGTTGCAGTAGAGCATGTGAAGTACCTTAAATGTCACTGCGTCTCCATATCCAACTTTCTGAACAATACGTGCATACTGCGATCAACCACAAACTAACAAACTCATAAGTGGCAAAGCCAAAGGAACAGCAGACTTCCCAACACTGATAAACAATGGTGACAGACACTGACTTTCATGGAGCTCGGCAACACTGACAAAGGACTATCATGTACAACTGCTATTGCCTACCATCTGGAACACAACAAGAAAACAGTGACCAGGATAAAGTACCGAAGGCCTCACCTTCCGAGCAGCTTGCCGAGATTGCTCTTCACTCTTGGCTCCAGTGCAGACCTACACGCATGTCCCAAATGTCAGCCAATCGACAAGACACACGCCTTTATTGACGCCTGTAATCAAACATGTGAAACAACATGAGTGTGCACTAAAACATTTACTCCCTTCAAAGTCGAATACCCTGCTACAAAAAACATGAAAAACCATATATAGACGAGAAAAACGACTTACCATCTTCCCTGATGCGAATATGAGTGCGGTAGTTTTTGGTTCCCTTATTCGAATAATAACAGCAGCGAAACGCTGCAGAATCCACAATATACATGCATGAGGAAATGAACATGCATATCCATGAAAAGAAGGACAGCACAAATCTACACCTTATATGAAAAAACGCCCATAACCGAAGATAAAACTATCAATGGATTGACTGCAAGAACCTAACTATCTGTAAATAATCGAATTCACTTCACAAGTAATACTTTCCAGAATCTAAGAGCAGGTCACCGGAGTTAGATGACTGCTCTGAATTCACAAAAAACTCTCAGTTCAATTTAAGAGCACAAATTTAACTCAAAAAACCCTTCATTCTGTAACAGCTATAACTGTGCAAGCTTATTCAAACCATTTATTGCAATAGTTATACCGACAACTGACGCCCTGCAATGCTTATCTGGATCACTGAAATTCTGCTGCATGGTAGTCTTCACAAACCTTAGGATTATATTCTGCGTTTCGAGCCTTCAAAGCTATCAATTTCAGATCAAGTTTGCATGCCATGTTTACAGTAGATACGATGTTCCTGCAAAGCACAAGGCTAATTTAGAAGGAAAAAACCAATTTACAAAATCACAGCCAAGTTGAAGTGACCAGAATTGCGTCACTCTATATCCCACCATGAAGCAATTGAGTAACTCCTAGAGCACGTGTTCATGGCAACAAGTCTTGCAGGCCATTATTTCTAGCGAAGTGTCATGCCAACTGTCAGATATAGGAAAGACCGGCAGGATAAGAACATTTACTGAAAATTAATGAAAAGATCAAGCGACACATGATAATGATAACATGCTTCTTCTAGATTCCTGAAAAAAGAGCATCCTGTCCATTGGCGTTTGCCGCGTAAGAGTGGTCTGGGTTGAGCAGTTGCAAAAATTATTGCAATCTTCAAAGCAATCGAATCAAGCACAAGCATAAACTTTGTCACCTGTATTCTATAGACACAATTGACCTGAAACAGGAAACGGGCAGTCCTGGGCTTACTGTAGAGTAGGCACAATTCCTGAGGGATGCTTCTCGAGGTCAACCTCTCCATCTACCATCGCCGAAGCCATCACTCACAGGGGAGATTCCGCCAACGATGTAAAGGCAGACGATTGCACAGACACTAGAAGGGGCAGCTTGAACTCAAGGATCCTACAGAGGAAATCTCTGCGCGATAACTAGACAGAGGGGCTTAAATGGAATGTTTTTGTAAAGAATATAACAAAACCCCTGCCTTCTCAACCAAGGGGATAAAAGACACTGTCAAAAGACAAAAGGAGCACAGCAATCCACCAACACGATGATGCAGCAGAAGCAAGGTATGCAGAATCCTGCAACCTTGTAACGGAAACACATGATGAAGTCGCCAACTTGTAGATGCCTGTCAAGGTGGACAATAGGGGACATTCCCATGTTCATTTCAAACGCGTCGATTGAAGAGAAATAAGCTTGTCGATTGTGCTGGTAAATGAATGAATTTAAGTATTTAGTTGGATCCTGTCGTGGCGAAAGGACTTTCACTGCAAGAAACAAAAGTGCTTTGCGAGACCCCGCAGCACGTACATTGGTTGAGGTATGAAACGTACTTCTGAAGTCACCATCATCCGTTGGATAGGCAAAGCTGGTCCAAAAAAAAAGCATAACAACGGCCCTAAAATGCCGCGCTGGCGTCTCCAGTTTCACTTGGATGAAATAAAATCCCAGGAACACAAAGATCGCAGCCAAATTCCGCACTTCGAGTCGAACATCATCCGCAAACACGGGAAGTTCCTTTATGTGCGACGCCGCACATGATTTTGAAACTTGCAATAAAACATAGAACCGCAATTCGCTGTAATTTACAGTAAACAGAAGGATAGCGTAGTACAATACTGTATAGTAGAATGAACTTACTCGGCCCGAATTGGTTTGAAACGACCCGAATCGAACTTTAGACGGTTCTGTACAGTACACCGTGAATCGTTATTAGCCTTATGTACGCTATATCGGCACCCCAAAATTTTGACATTGATGCCTTAAATATAATAAATTACACTATTTAAGGAAGTGGACCATAGTCTGCCACGTCTCCCAAAACTAAATTAGAATGAATGACGCTAATTTTTTCTTTACACTAATAATTTCTATACGCTAATAACGATTCAAGGTGGACCTGAAATTCGAAACTGGTTTTAATCATAAGTTGAAGTAGGTTTTTGACAAAAGGAATTTTGTCGCACAATTCAAAAACGAGATATCCATAGTTATTCAAGCCGTTAAAAACTAACGATTCAATCGAATCGAATTATACGTAAATAACGCATTGAACGATTTGAAAAAATCGTTAAAATCGTTAGTGATGTTGGATCCGTACTATTTCGTACATGTAAAAAATTCAGTACGACCGTACAAAATTCAAACTTACCGCACGCAAATGGTGCAACACTGAAACGTCTCTTTTCGTAAATGTCCATACATTTTCGGTAAAATTCCGTACATTTCAATAAAAATTTGTATATTTCCTGTGAAAGCTCTGCTTAGTTTACCGGACAGAAAGTACTAAGAAGTGCAGCGTATCTTTTCGTCAAATTCCGTACATTTCTTTTACATTTCCCATAAACTTACCGTTCAGTTTTTCGGACATAAAGTACTCAACGTTTTTTTGCGGATTTGTCAAGAGTCACAAATTATACGTAGAAATCGGAAAAAATGAAAAAATCTCACGATTATAACAGCAGCGTATGTATCCCATTAGCAAATAATATGGCATCTCAACGAATGCGTTCCAATTAAACGTCAACATTCGTCATGGTTTAACGAATTACAATGACGTCAGAAAACAAAAGGTCAAACGCTTATTCAGAGGGGTTGATGTTCGCGCAACTTTCCTTATCTGCCCGTACACCAAACTTAATCATTTTTTGCCGAAAAAGTATTTCAAACATTTTATGGCCAATGGCACTCAGACATGCCTAATTACTTTTTTTTTTCTTGAATGATAAATGTTAACGTTCATAAGACAAAAGGTACATTGCCCATCGTTATTAACATTAATGAGTTATTAGTGTTTATGCGAAACTATAATATACAAACTAATTTAGTGTCAAGAAACGTGGGCGATTGTCGACCATTCCATTCGAAAAAATTGTTAAAGTACTATTTTATGATTTTCAGCCAGCGAGAGTCGCGACAAAATTAGTGTTGTTATCTCTAATAACGACGGGCATTGTTAATTTTATGTCACTCCATTCTAGTTGAGTGCAACAAATGTGGTAAGTTGGATTCGACTTATTTGTGCCCTAAGCTTCTCTTATGAAATTGACGTGTGAAATCCATATTCTATCTCTTTCGGCTAAAATTTTACTAAAAAGACATACAATTTGCATATGAGATGTTAATCTTTTATGAACTCGTGTAAGGTCGTGTTACGTTCCAAATAGCACCTAAAAAAACAAAAAAAGTCCAACGTTAATTCAACTTTTTAACCCCTCTAAGTATAACACTAATTTACGTTGCCTCGATGTATCATTACTCTTACTAATATTTTTTGATGCAGATAGGTATAGAACACTATTGGGCATTCAAGCCACAAACTTTCCAATATGAAAAACAAATCATAAAAATACTAATAAACATAACATTTAAAAATACTTTATAAACCCTCGTAAAGAAAAATAAAGAAAAAATGGTGTGTACTGTATTGGATGGACAAATGTATGATGCCGTCATGTAATTTTAAGATTGATGTATACAATAATCATGGATTTTGTAGTTTTTGCCCAATGTGTTGAAACCTTTTCGCCATGTGACGCGATACGACCTAGATCCAATACATCCTCGATATATCATTTATGCTGATGCGAGGTTTATAACACCAATACGACATTTTTTTCGAGATTTGTATAAAAGGAGAGGCTAGTAAAAGAAAATGGGGGAAGAGTAAGAATAAAGAGAAGGAGGGTAAGTGCGAAAAGATGAAAGAAAAGTAGGGAATGGGAGAGGGAGGGAGGAAAACGAGGAAAGAGGAGGGGGGAGGAACAAGAGAGGTAAAGAGGGAATGTATGGAAAAAATACATTATAATTTGTTTTTACGCCATGTGTTATTAGGGTGAAATTCCATCAGACGAAATGTGAGGTTTTTTACAAAAATCTGAACCTCTATGTTCTACGCCGTACCATTTATTTTGTTTTTGCCAATACTATCCAAAGGTTTGGAAGGTAGTCATGATTGTTGGATGTTCATTTGTAAGGCATTCGCTTCATTTTTTTTTTTAATTGACAATCCATCTTCTCATCGGTTAGAGAAATCGAAAAGTTATGACACGTTGGATGATAAAGATACCTATCACGATGGACAACAAACGAAATTAAAAAATATATATGCACATGATATGTACCTTCCAATGTCCAACCGAAATACAAAAAGAATATCGTAACGCTCTTTCGTCACACCATTTATGGCAACGCTCATTCATCACGCTAAAAATGCAAGAACCAAACAAAACGAGTTACAATACACCGTGAATAGTAATTAGCGTTAAAAATTAATTAGAGCAAAAAAACAATTAGTGTTATTAAGGATTCTTTCGCATGTGCTAAAGTTCCAGCTGTTTTCTGCCGTTTTCCTCCATAGCTTAGAAAAGAACGAGGAAATCCGCAGCCGTACCAAAAAATTGAAATTACTACCGTATAAGTTGCGTTACCTTGAAACTTTGTGTGTGCTGCGGTTTGTAGTCTGGCGCGATGCAATTTGTCGTCTAACGCATTTCGATCCACTTTCGTGTCCTTCCAGCTCGTGTTCAAACTTTACATAAAATCACCTCGCGAGGTGATTTAAAAAAAAAGTTCAATGAGGTGAGCGAATAGGCAGTTGCTGTCGCGCGTGTCGGTAGTTTTTTGCGATTTTTGTGCCCGGAGTACGAAAAAAAAACCCACTGCATGTTTACAGCTTGTGCGTACTGTTTTCCGTGCGCTGATTTCCGGTTTGTATGCTTTGTATCTGGTTTTGCAAGAATGGGGAAAAAGGATGGTGGAAAGTACAAAGACACGACATGGTAGAGAAGAGAAGGGCGCTCTGTGGAGTGCTCTATACGGCAGTGTGGTGAAAGCCTCCACGTCGACAACTTGTCGTACGGACATTACGAAGTCACAAATATTGCACAGTGTGCGGAGAGACGCCTCAACTTGAAGCCGAGTGGAGGTTTCGCCTCATTTTGTGTACCACTTCATCTGTCACATTGTTTCGTGCACATCTGCGTAAGTCACTTTTTTAAAGTAACAAGTTATTTGCGTTTACATTTGAATGCTCTGACGTGAAAATGGGTCGAAACTCGCTAGACGACAAACTGCATCGACCTAAATGACAAACTACAGTACATTTAAAGTTGCAATTTGTACGGTATTAATTTCGTTTTTTTGGTACGGCTGCAGATTTTCCCGTTTTTTTCTAAGTTACAGAGGAAAACGACAGAAAATAACTGTAACTTTAGCACATGCGAAAGTACCCATAGTCTCACTTGCGGCTGCTGATCATCGTTCGTTCAATCTTTGATAGTTTGATATTTTGGTTGTCCGGGTTTACCAAATCGTCAATAAAACAACCACAATCTGCTTCGGTTCATTGTGTACTTGTGTAGAGCAGTCAATTTATTAAATACGGTTGTTAAGAAGTAAGAACGAAGCTTGTACCTGGTGCTTCGAGCAGACTATTTTTACAAAACAATGCCAGGGTTCCGAAACTTCCGCACTTTACTTTTGACGTGTCTGTAAATCCTTGGTGTCGGACGCAATTGCTGTCTCACCTTTTGTTTCTGGATTAATATCTGTCGTAGTCGCTACGTATTTTCTGCGAATTTGGTGACCGTACGCTTTATTCACCAATTTTCGGCTAGATTGACCGAACATTCACCAAACATTGACCGAAAAGTGACCAAGTGAGAGTCTGGCTACAGCACCTTTCTGTAAAGCTTTTTTCGATTTCTGACCGGTTCCCTAACAATTACCCCCTATAATAGTGATTTTTATGTCTCCGCTACAGTACAGTACTGTACTGTACTTGTTCGATACCCATACTGAATCTTGCAACTTTTTGTACCTGCCCATAGCAACTTCCGCATTCAATGAAGTTTCATCCAGATCCGCCAAATTCGCTGTTGTACATATCGAACAACCATTTTTCCACAAGATCCGTACCAGCCATTTTTCCACAAGATCCGGTACGCAATCAATAACATTGTTTGTACGATCGTCTTCTACCTGTGGCTCTCGCAAAGCCTCATTTATCTTCCCGCGGGGACACGTGCGACAACCTAATGCACTCGTCGGACGAAAGACCTGTCGTCTTTCCCTCGCAAGCGCCGCCCATCCGCAGTTCGCTCCACTTACCTCGCTGGAGTACTCCCGCCAAAGCTCATGGCCGGTATAGGATAAACGAGGAAATTGGCTCGGAACGCTACAGGGAAGTGCTGTTTGCGGACCGTAAGCGCGCCCTCTACTCGAGAGCGCCGCGTGCTTCTATGGCGACAGTTAGGCTCACGAAAGGGAAGAAAAACTTTCGTGTAGCGCAGGCTGCGACAGATGCTCAGCTGGAGTTTAAATTCGAGCAGCAAGCAAAGGAAGGGACTCCTGGTAGCTGGGACTACCTGAATTCTGTCGTTGAGCAAACAAGGCTGGTGTACAGAGAGGTATGTGGGATCGCATTTGAGGATTTTAGTAATATGTTATTTCAGCGAGAGCAAAAACTATGTTTAGTTATCGGTTGCTCTTTTATCATCTTATTTATAGTGCTGTTGTAAACAACTGGCATGTGATAGGTGTGAATGGTGATGCTTGAAGATTACTGAAACCAAGTCTTCAGATGGTAGCAGGATGTGTCTGAGGATGTCTTAAGAGATATGGGTAGGTCCTTAAGGATTTGTACACGCGTGGTCGAGCTCAGTTGTGGCAATGGGGCAACTTTGCAGGGAGACAGTGGAGAGCCAGTTGATGTGCCAGCCTATCTGCAACACGTTCAACGGCCAGGATTCATCCAGCCTTTTGGTACTCTCGTTATTTTGCAGGAGAAGACACTGCAGGCAAGCATGGGTGCTACTACTAGGACTAGAGTTTCTCTTAAGCTGGTTGCCAAGTAGCTGGAACTGAGCATGTCATAGGAGGCTTCGAATGGTTTTGCTTTTCTAAGATCGGAAGCACGGCAGGAAGCTAACTCTTCAATCAGTTTTGGAACACTCAGAGGGAAGTGAAGTAGAATGATAGTAAATTTGGGACTTCTTCGTGGTTTACAAACATTGAAAGCCTCAATTGTGTGAACAGGTGTTGGCAGTGGCTGAGAATGCCTGGGAATTTTTGGATAAGGATACCGACCAGGAATCGCCTAGTGATATCTTGGGGAGAGGTTTTGACACACTGTTTACGCCCAAGGTATAAAATTACCTTTGCTTGAGATGCATAACTCAAAAGTCTGAGACAGGTCTGTTTGCTTTGATCAAGTCAACAGCTGAATCCGAGGGTCGGAAATGGAGAGTTCATGTATCTTCTGAGCAGATTGAAGTGGATATGCTTAAGTGGGTATGGCTGAATTTGGTCCCTACGCTGAATTCAGTATATGTTGTGATTGCCCTGTCTGACACTAGCCTGCTGTGCAACACAGAGCACGGAACAAATCGAGCAGAGTCTGCAATACTCAGACTTGAGCCTCGCAAACCCCATAGCAGTTCACACTGCAAAGACAGGTACACCACCCATGGGTATTAGAGTTACTGAAATAACTAAACTAAATTACGTCTTGCAACCTGGCTTATTGCGTGCCACTTATTTAAAGAGTGTTATTTAAACTAATTTATGATTATGGGTAAAAAAAAGCACGACCTGAAATTAGAGTGATTAACTTTAATTGCGATGGGTGGTGTTCTAGACATCCTTTTTGGAGTGTAGTGATTCTGCCTTTTATTGTCAAACATACCGAATGCCCCTGTAGCCCTTGCACTTTCCGATTACGGTAGATATTGCTGGCAAAAGCACGGGAGATGTGATTCCTGAGTCAGTTGAGGTTCCAGTTTATGGCATTTTTAGGATCAAAAGGGCGTTTTATATGTGGAGAAGACAAGTTTGAGTTTCATGCTTGATACTCTTGAATTTTGTGTTCGGTATTCTACGCAGGCCGACCTTTATATGCTATTCTCCACAGAATTGAGGCGGGGATAGTTGTGGATCTTGAACCTTTGAAGGAAGATGGTGAGTGCTTTTAGTTATACAGGCTGAATCAAGAAGTTTCATTGTTAAGTAAACAGTTTTGTTGAACAGTGACGATCATGCACATGTTCGATTTTGAACCTCTCTGGCAGCTACCCGAAATGTTGTAAGCAATTTAGTTTCAGTGATAAAGGACTTTATATATGGGGGACACTTCATATCTGTTTGACTAAATGACCTTGGCGACTTCAGAAGCACGTGGAGGGGATTGGAAAGTGTTGGACAAGCACGACCGTGCCTCCGCCAGCATTGCAAAGCTTCAGGGTTGTAATGATATGACTGATCTCTGTAACACTCTCGTGCAGGTATGTCCTTCTACCCTTACCTGGTTGCTGGATTCAACTGAATTACCAACTTGTTTTTGGTAGGAACCAGCTCTTGCCTGGTTCTAAAATTTTGTGTATGGCCAAATAGTGTAAAACATGAATCAAAGTAATGCAGTCTTGTTTATTGATTAGGATGGACATTTCTGTACCCTGTTCAGGAATGTATAATAGTTGTGCCTGATCCTTTGGGTTCGTTTTTGCTTTCTGCACTCTAATGAGTTACTGGCTTGGTTCAAAATTGCTGGGCACACCTAGCCTTTACATAATTTGTGTTATTCTTTTGCATTCTTAATAAATGCTCCTACAAATGTGGAGAGGTAAGAAGGAACGCCTCTGTTCACGATTGGAAACTCAAAAGTGTTTACTTTTTCTACAAATCTCCTTTTTCTCTGGCTGGTTTATGTTAAGTTCTCCTGAATTTACATTACAACCTAGTTGAAGCTCACATCTTTTTTTTCATGTGTGCGTGTGTTTCATCAGGAGGTTAAGTCGTTGACCGGTTATGACCGCATTATGTTGTACAAGTTTCATGAGGATCAACATGGAGAGGTTAGTTAACCCATGTTATGGTTCTCTGTTGTGGATCCTGGAATCTGATTCAATACATTTTCACGGGTACTGGTGGCTTCAGTGCATCGAACAGCTTACAGTTTCAGACACTCTTAAGGCACATTCTTCTGCAGGGAAAATTGTTTTTCTGAAGGAGCTGTTTGTATGTGAACATCACCTTGAAGCATTTCCTATTCGCCATCCAGGAGACCGCAAGTGGAGATTGTGTTGACGCTCTTCTGTTGCCAGGTTATTGCAGAAGCGAAGGAAGATTCCCTGGCTCCTCTTTTAGGCCTTCACTTTCCAGCAAATGATGTTCCTCAGGTATGCTTAGTTCAACAACTTAGTTTTGGCGAAAGTGGCATGAGACCCTGAACGGCCCATCTCTATCAGAGCAGGAGTTATTAGTGTACATGAGAAATGAGATTTTATAATTCATTTGAATGCGAATGTAGAATACTATTTTAGTGTAGGGAGACATGGTAGATTGTAGTCCATTCTGTTAATCAAATGTCATAAGACTATTTTTATGCTTTTCGGTAAGAAAAAGTTGCGACTAAATTAGTGTTATTAACACCAATAGTGGTGGACACTGCACTGGTAGACTGAGCAATCAGCATGACTTGGAAGCAGTTTTCCGTGCGCCTGATGTAAGTTCTCACTGCAATGAATTTTGGAGTGGGCTACAGGCAAACAGGCAGTTATTTGTGGATGTACGATTGCGGATGATTGCAGACACACAGGCTGGGAATGTGAATATCATTTTGGATCCATCTCTTGAATCTTCAGTTCCTCTATCCAAGTCAACCTTACGAGGTAAGAGAAATTCAGGATTTATAAGTATTTTGGAATTTATTCACAACCTCTGGCTGTTAAATGTTCACAGGAGCTATCAAACGCTTCTCATGTTGTTTTTGCTACTGGAGAATAATTATAGTCAATGACTGAAGCTTGCCATACTTCATATTTGAACTACAATTTTAATAGCAATAAACTCCCGTTTTTGGCCTGAAAACACAATTATTTTCTGCTTTAATGTGAAGCAGGCGAGGCATTACTGTGCCCCGAAGCGCTGCTTACATTCAATTTCTAGCAGGAAAACTGCAGTAGAGAATTTGGGGTACTCAGAACAAATAGAGAAATAAACCAGGTCACTGCAATCAGTTTTGCCACAATCAAGGGAGAACAAATTTAGCTAGGCCTTATTGCGGTTACGGAAATCTAATATGAAAACTCCCCATTCCGTGAACCGTATGTCAGGTGTTGCCGGATGCCACAAAGAGTACTCCAAGAACTTGGGCTGTATGGCAACTCTGGTCATGGCTGTTGTTCTCACTGTTGACCCGCACCGGGCTCGACATTTGTGGGGCCTTGTTTGCTGCCATCACCACTCCGGCCCTCGAGTCATACCTTACCCTCAGCGTGGAGCTTGCGGTTTCCTCATTCAGGTGGCTTGTTTTGCCATCTCCTCCCCCTGTCTAGACTTTTTTTGGGTGCTTATTGCGAAGTGGTTATGATTGCTTGCAGAGTTTGGTCACTGTTTTGAACAGAGATAAAGAGGATAGTAATGTGGTTAAAATTAGATTGATGATGATGTTAGGCGCGGTTAGTGAGGCTGTGAAAGTTTCTAAGAGGCTGGAAGTAGGTGTGATGCAGGCATTTGCCCTTCAGTTGGGTATGGAGATGGAAGCCGCTGAAGAAGCACGGGAGAAACGTGTCCTTCACATGCAGGCTGTTTTATGTGGAATGCTCACGAGAGATGCACCTCTTGGACTCATTCGGCAGAGTCCCAACATACAGGATTTGGTATTGTTCACTTGCTTCGTGGGCCAGGATGCGTGTGCAGTTTTTACCTCCTGTTTCTTACGCTGTTAGCTTTGGCTGTCATGAAGGTGCTTATGGTTCTGAACATATTTGTGATTATTATTTTATGCAAAATGTTGGTGTTCATTTTTCGCAGGATCATTGGTTCATGTGTAATTTTGGTCGGACCATGATTGTCACACATGTTGCCGGAAAGAGATAGAAACCGTCAAATTCGTGATTAAGTGCAGTAACTGTAGTGCAGAATGCTGTATACTGCAAGCAGAAAAATGCTTGCCTGTATTTGATTTTCGCACACTGCATGACGGTTTTCCGTGTCTTTCCCTGTGGCAGGTTGTAACCCATCCATTCTGCATTTGGTTTCCTTACATCGTGGTACGGTTTTCTGTGCTTTTCTGTGTCTTTTTCACTTTTGCAGGTTCCGGCAGATGGTGCTGTTTTGCTGCACGCTGGAAAGGCCTGGATGCTTGGGTGCACACCCACTGAAGCGCAAATATCAGAACTCGCCAAGTGGCTTGCAGAAACAGAGGGGGATCTGCTCTCCCAGGGCGTCTTTGTTACCAACAGTTTGGAAGCCGCGGGGTATCCTGAGGCAGCTAGTCTGGCTCCAGCAGTATGCGGCCTTGCAGCAGCGTCTGTCTCTGACTTTGGGGACTTTCTTATGTGGTTCAGATCAGGTATGGTTCCTACCTGCTATTTGTTTCCTGTCTTAGAAGCACTGGTAAATGATCTCCAAGAAGCTGCCTTCCTGACTCTCATTTATACAAATTCACATTCCGTTGTATCTGACGCATTACGATAAATCCGTTTCGCATGCTTTATTGTTGTCAGTTTGTTATTTGGTCCGCAACTTTTATATTACTCTCTCACCTCTGTATGAAGTTCCTTCCATCGGAGCCGGAGGCTGTGCTTACTGACAAAAAGCAACCTTGGGCCAGCAGGCATGTCCAAGCAGATAAAATGGGCTGGGCACAAGGACACCCACACTGTGAAGGAAGGGGCCAATATGCATCCTCGAATGTCATTCGATGCTTATCTGGAGGTTGCCAAGCTGCAGAGCCCCCCTTGGCAGGATGCAGAGGTGGGCCATTAACATGTTGCAAGGATGTATTTGATGTGCACTGTCATAGTGTAAGACTGGCCAGTAACTCCAGTAATCGTGTACATTTAATTACCCTATTAGACATGCACAGTTTGCCTGTTTCTGAGTGACTTGAGTACGAAGACGTGCTTGCAATGATATGCCGGGGGCTTTTATAGTTCTGCTATATGGCTGGAGATTAAGCAGACTCAAGTGTTCCTGCAGGTAGATGCGATGCAGGGCCTCAAACTTATTGTGCGAGATTCCCTTCCTGAGAAGGGTCCACAAGAACTCCGCCTCAAAATTCAGGTCAGTTTGTGGCTTGATCATCGACACCCACTTTCAAATCGTTCTCTTTTCCGCTTCACTTTCACTTGTTTCAAACTGACACTTCATAGTAATCCTTCTGAGCGTTTATCTCACTTTTCCAGTCCTCTTATTGGTCCCAGGCACAGCTGAATGCTGAGCGTCTTCGCATTCAGAATCAGGTGACTCAAGTCGCTCGAAGCCTTCAAGTGGAACTGGAATCTGCCCGGGTGCCTATAATAGGTCTATGGGGTTCCGGAGTTGTATCCGAGTGGAATGCAAAAGTCGCGGAGCTCACAAAACGCCCTAAGGTAGGTAAGGCGACTAGGTGAGCCGTAGGCCCTGACAGGCCAATTGTTCTAAAAAACTGTTTCAAATGGCTTAACTCGTCGGCTTAGCCATGCTCAGAATCGTGCTGATGCTTATTTTCCTGTGGCTGCTGATATGACAGAACGAAGTGATGGGGATGAGTTTTCCTATGGATCTTTTGGTCGAGGAGTCGAGAGAAACGTTTCGGAAAGCTATGGAGGTGGTAGCAGGAGGAGAAGAGATGAAACCTATCGATCTTTGTCTAGCAGCCAGAACTACTGTGGACGGTCCTCTTGACAGGGAAATCCATATTGTTGCAAGTCTATATGCCCACCATGATACCCATGGGAATCTTGTTGGTGTAAGGATGGTTGGCCAGGACATTACAGCTTTAAAAGTTCTTAGTGGAGAGGTGAGCAGTTTCTTTTTTCTCAATGCTGTTGTAATACGCATCAAAATTGCTGTGTCATGAAATCTGTTAGGTTTCTCATCTGGTGTCTGATTTTTCCCTGTTTCAAGACCCAGCCTCAAGGGTTTAGTGACCAGTATGTGCTTGAGTAGCTTGTGACCAGTATGTTTTGATCTTGCAGTAAATTTCTTCTTGGTATCAAGGACCCCACAGGTCTATGAGAAAGAATGGTTCGCTAATGTATTCCAGGTTTGTAACTTGCCTGTTTCTATTGCAGTATAAAGTAGCTCCTGAAGAAGCACGAGCCACGCTAGATATGTCAGACATGCTTGTGTTTGCCATAGATGGGGCGGGCCGCGTTTCCGAGTGGAATGCGGCCATGGAGAGAATCAGCGGACTTTCAAGAGAGAAAGTTATGAACAAACGCCTCGTGGGTGATGTTCTCAGCAGTTCACCTGTATTGATTATTCCTAATCCGGTATGGACTTTTTCCTCACGTGGGTTCTCAGATGTTATGGAGGAACATAAAACTGAGGGAATGTTGGACAAAGAATTGCTTCTTGCTTGTCAGCGATTTGTTAAAAAATTAAGAAAGTAAAGAGAAGTCATTGGTGCAGGCCTAAAGGGAAAGTTTTTTTTAGATGTGGCTTCGATTGACAATTGCAGCCATATCTTTTCTGAAGCCCGATCAGAATTGCATTTATTAGACTTGTTCTGCGGTGTTGTGGAGCATTATCATTTTTTAATCAAATGTTTTGCCGCATAAGAAAGTGGCACACCATGCGGAGTAATTTTGTTCAGAGGGAAAGTGACACTTTGTTTATGTGACAACTTTCCAGCAGGACTCTTTGGTGCATTTCGAGATAGCTCTCTGCCAGGCTCTGAATGGGCTGGACACTCGAAACCATGAGTTCCACTTTAACACATGGGACGGCAAGCAGATGGACACCTTGATGCACATAATCAGCAGGTATGTTCTGCTGGACAAGCTTTGCAGGAAGCGTTTAGTGGCATTAGACGTATACTGCTAGTCACACTTGCGCCATAATGGGAATGTTTAAGGAATGTTTACGAAATGTTACCTGAAATTTGGTCAAATCTGGAAAGAATCCCGGGTTCTCATCTGATTTTGACAAAGTATTGGGTAACATTCCGTAAACATTAAAATTCGGAACATTGTGAGAAGAATGCATACCTCTAATGTTGGCAAACATTTTTCAGCTGACTGAATTGTTTTTTTTCGCCGTATTGTTCTCTTTTTGAGGATCAGCCTGAAGTTTCGCTTGTTTTAATTGGTATTGGACTTTCCCTTTGTAATACTTCTTTTGTGGCATATTCTATTTATCTCGGTTGTGACATTTTGAATGCTGAACTTCGTCACTTTTCGCCAATGTTGCCTTTAGCATTTAAAATGGTTGCAAATATGGGGTTAACATGACATCCTCCGCTGCATAACTAATGGACCCTGGCAATTTCTCTGGACTCTTTACTCGATGATGTCACGGTAACAGATTGTAGATGTCGTCTGATCTCACATACTTGTGTTTCAAACGAATGTGTACTCAGGAAAGGTCCGGAGGGTGAACCTATAGGAGCCACTTGTTTCATGCAAGACATGATGGAGAGACGGGCGGCTGAGAATGCCTCTGCAGTGAGGATGGTGGCCGAGGCAGCCTCGCAGGCAAAGACAATGCAGTTGGCGTTTCTGTGTCACGAGGTAAGCAGGCTGCTCGAGAAAGGGAATTAGTTTTAACGAAGTATTGAGATCCGTACGTTTTGGTATTTACGTTTTTCAGGAAAGTGTTGAGTTGCGTATGTTTTGCTAGTCAAATTTTCATGGAGAAATGAACCCCAACTTACGCTGAGTCATCTCGGCTTCCATAGAAGGGAATTGAACATAGAATAGTGGTCCATTTTACAAGCAAAGGGGCTGTATAACAAAGCGTTTTTACGGTAATGTATGATCCCATTATGTGTAGTGGCTCAACTTTCTGCAGAAACTCCAGGATATGAATATGTTTAACAACTGACATTGGTCGCCATGCCTTCTGCAAGTTTCATGTGAAGATTAATTGGCACTTTGTCAACTGTGCAGATTCGAAACCCTTTGAATGGTATTTTGAGCAGTATCAGTTTCATGCAAGACACAGACATGACTCCTGAGCAGAGAGACATGGTCGTGACGACAGCCTCTTGCGGGTATGTGCTGAAAAAGGGGCGATTTTGTTGCAAGGCATTTTCAGCAGAAGATGAAGAAGGACATGTTTTTTCCCTTTCCAGTTCAGTTCAATTTAGAGTAAAAAAGGGTTGCTTATCTTTTTTGGAAATAAAATCATCTTCACTACTTATTTAGGATTTTTTAATACTTTGGGTAAAGTAAAAAAAAAGCATGGCTGATTATGTTATTCACCAATAGCAAAGAACGGTGTAGTTCCTTTCATGTGCTTCGGCATATAAGCACGAGAGTTGAAATAATATTCTTGTTAGTCTAGGCCATGGGTTTGTGTACCTCTTGATTACATTGCCAGGAAAGTCTGTTGGAGTTTTTTTTCAGGCTTTATTTAGAACCCATGCTTCCCCGTTTCCTGCAATGATTATTTGTGGGACTCACCAAATCACAGAGACGTTTTTTCAACTATATAAATGATGTGATCACATGCAGGAATTATTTGCGCCGTGTCGTTGACGACGTGCTGGACTTGAGCAAAATTGAGGAGGGCAAGCTGGAAATTGATGGGGAACCATTTTCTCTGATGCAAGTGGTGGATGCTGTGGTCTCTCAGGTTAGCATTGGAAGTTTTGGGAGGCATGAAATGTGCATCTAGGATATTGTTGGAAACCTACCATTGTTAACAATGGGTCAGAGTAGGCAGGGTCTAAGTGTATACAGATGCATTTGAAGTTCTAGTTACTCACAAATAAGTGGGTTTCTTCTTCCGCCTAAAATGTCCTGAACATGCTGTCTTGCGAGTTCCTATTTGCCTCTTTTGAATTCTGATGTAACTGCACTTCCTTTGCTTTCTCTATGTCTAAACTATTTCATGACCGTTGCTGCCTTGCAGGAAGCTCCCAACGCCTATGAGAAGGGCCTGAGGCTGTACTGCACCACCGATCCTGCCTGTATGAATGTGACAGTGAAGGGCGATAGGCTCCGAGTCCAGCAGATTGTCGCCAACTTTGCCCGCAATGCAGTGGAATACACGTCTTCCGGATGGGTGGAAATCAAACTGAAGGCTGAGCCGGCCTACTCGGCAGGCAACTTCCGCTTTGTTTTTAGCGTTTCCGACACCGGCAAGGGCATGTCTCCCACACAATTGGCCACGGTCTTCTGCATGCCAGAGGAACTGGCGTCTCCATCAGACGCCAGCAAAAGGCTCAGGTGAAAAGCACAGGGCATGCCCTTCTCAGGTTGGGGCAGAGGAAGGGTGTAAAAAGCTTAAAAGTGTGGGGATTTTAAAGTAAACAACATACTGGTGGCAAGTTTTGCTGCAATGCTGGTTTCAGTATTGATTTTAGATGTATTGTTTGATCTTATGTAGGGATTTTTTTTTTTTCTTTCTCTCTCACCTCTTATTTCTTATCTTCGATCCTCTCCAGTCTTGATTAACAAATTCTGTTCTGACAGTAGGTCGGGATCCTACGTTTTTGACAAATTGTAGACGCTTCAAAATCTTATCTCATTTTTGTCGGAGGGACCATTCCTTTGCTTTTCTTTTCTTTAACTTAATGAGCACCACCTTTGTTTTGTCACTCCGACTTAGTTTTCTGTTAAAAGATACTGAGCCAATGCGCAGAGTCACTTGTGACCTGGACTCTAGATTGACATAAAAAAGAGTACTACCCGAAAAGTAATTTCCGTTTCTGAAATTTTCTGAAATCGGAAGTTTTTAAACTTTGATGTCATCATAAGAATGTTGTCTTGGGACTTGTCATCATAAGGATGTTGTCTTTGACTGCTGGGCCTGCAGAGACTCCCTGGACGGCGCGGGGCTGGGCTTGGTGGTTTGCCAGAAGCTGGCGTCTCTCATGGGCGGTACTGTCCATTGCCATACCCACGAGGGCGCCGGGTCCACCTTCCAACTCCGTCTCGAGCTTTGTTCTTCCGGGGAGCTGGAAGACGTGGGAGAGGACGGAGAGCAGGAACAGAGCCTCAAGAATCGCCTCAAGGGCGTCATTTACACGACGGTGGGAGAGTGGAGCTTACCGGAGGAGCTGGCCAACGCCGAGTTCCCCAGCCCCACTGTGGCCATCGCACAGTCACCCACGACAGATGATGGCCCGGCAACACCTGGTGCCGATGGGATTCTCGAGTCCGAGGAACCGGAGGCCTGGCAAGCAGAAAAAGATGTGGAAAGTCAGTCTTTCATGGCAGATGGGGAACTGGAGCAAGTATTCGGAGGGCACTTTACAGTACAGGTGATGCGGGAAGTTGTTGACTGGGGCGAAGTGGCCGTGCTTGTGGAGGTCGATGTTTTGGATCCCCACAGTGGTGAATTGAGTACGTCCATACAAGAGTGGGGCTCGGCTCGCCGTGTGGGATCACTGGGTGAGGAATTGAGGGCAGCCACTCACAACGCGGTGATTACTGCAGCTCGATCCATATCGGCCTTGCAATATGACAGCCAGTGGCTGCCGTGGGCATCTTGACTACCAGATTCATCTGTACCGGCAGTTCCGCAAATCTTTCTGATTCCCTCTCTCGGTAACGACTAGTTTGGCACTTGTAAGCCAACAAACCTGTTCCTTTTAATGTAACAAGTAACAGATGATAAGGTTGGTTTTGAAAAACTGGAGGAAAGGGTCGTTTGTATACAGAAATACGCGAGAGGAGAATCACTTTTAGGAAGTGGGAGTAGGGAGATCAGCTTCTATGTTGCCAATCTCCATTTCCAATCTCCATTTCGGGTTTATAAATCCTTTAGAAGTCACTTAGTCATTCAATAAGGGTGGGAGCCAAAGAGCCAATTTCATTCATCACACACTCGACTTTTATTTTGTCATCACGTTTCTTATGACTATGATGCTTTGCTTCTCCTAAGCTTGTAGCTGAAAAAGGTAGACCACTGGATTCACGGAGGGACCTTGACTTGTGAGGGGAAAACTATTGCTATGTTTTTGAGCTGCGCCCATCTCGTCACAAAGCCACTTCTTTCAATAGAGTTTACTGCCATTAACGACCAAATGTTTGGCAGTTTTTCAAGACTCAAAGTGTCACTTGTTTACTTCGATTCGGTTATCCAATGAGGATGTAGGTGTATAATTATAGGGCATAATTCACATCGCTAGGGAATTTTATTTATTCTAGAAACAGGTTCAATATTTATCAGTTATTAAGGCTGTGCAATAGTGGTGGGAACCATGGCTATGTATTTATGGAAGGTACATTTTGTATTCATCAGTGCAAGCCTGTCGACCCAAAGTGTATTCGATCAGAGGTTGTGACAAATATCACCTTTGTGATTTTACCCTTTGATGTAACATGGTTATCACATTGAGTAATAAAATCCGGTTGGTGTTTTTTTAACTTATCTATGGAATGCCGTTTTGAGCCATTGGGGATGTATATTGCACTTTTCACTTCTTCAAGTTGCATTCCTAGGCCGCAAAATTTGACAGTTTTTTTTTTACTATTTGCTTGTTTCTATGCCAGCTTATGTCATTTCTAGTTAAAATACAAAAAACACCATTTACTGGCCTCTGTTTTACGAGTCCCATGAACGAGGATATTCCAGCTATAAAGAAAATGTTACCCACCTTGTTGAATTCGTTATTGCACTGTGTGTATACTCCTCTAGTAAAAGTACTTTACAAGCGTGAAAATTAACACGTTTATAGGTTGGAGTTGCGGAGTCATGACTTCCAAAGGCGGAAGTGATCCCTCCAAGTCAGAAGAAGAAGTCTTCCATCCCAAGAGTTTTCGTCCTTGGATGAAGATCTCCATCTAAGGGTATAGGGCTTTGCTCCTCGGGTGGTACATGACAAATCTCCTAAAACAGTATCATTCTTGGAATGTCTGTGAGGCATATCACCATGGCCCAATGTTTGACGATCAGGATCTGTCACACTAAAGGGACATTGTGCCAAGCACCATGGTTTGGGAAAGTAAAGTAGGTGTTTACTATTATCACGGTATTTCTCTTTCCAATAGATAATAAGTTGTCTTCAATCCATTATTTCGTAGTTTCACGACACCCTATTTGTTGGACGCTTAGTTACCAAGTCCATGAGGCATGTTCGTCGTATCTTTGCATGGCCACCACTTGCAATGACGGTTATGCTAATTTTCAATGCCTAAATTGCCTAACAATGATTTTTTCTATCATTATACTATCTGCGTATTTGTCATGACTCTTCTTCCTCGTTACCAAAGTCTAACTTCTGTCAATGTTGGGAGCAATCGAAAAATATTTCTTCTACCTTTTCAATTTTCCTTTCTACTCCATCCTTTCCCGCCATCACGCTAGGCAAAAACCCTATTAAGCTATTAGAGTACGGATGGTGCACCATTTTGACTCCGCTGACGCAGTCGATGACGACAACAACTAGACTTTGACGTATGCTGAAACAGGCGGTAGAAGCGAGGACGCGAGTTTGGACGCCGGTGCAGGACACTTGTGACGCAGGCGAATGAAAAATTAGGGCAAATTTTCGTGTGAATATTTGAAAGTATTTCGTTGTCGAGTCACGCCATAAAAGTAAAGCGTCGTACGGTTTCCTAACAATGTTCATATATACAACATCGTACTATATTGTACAATGCTGATATGTTTTGACGGGAACTCGCTCTAGCACAAGAACGTCGTTTGAAAAATGTGCGCGCCAACGACAAAAAAAATTAACGTGGAGCGAATTAGGGTATTTTCGCATGTAACTGGAACTTAGGGCACTTTCCCAAGTGCTAAAGTTACAGTTATTTTATGTCGTTTTCCTCTATAACTTGGAAACAAACGAGAAAATCTGCAGCCTTACCAAAAAAATGAAAATACCATTTTACAAGTTGCGTTACCTTAAAACTTTATATGTACTACGGTTTGTCGTTTAGCGCGATGCAATTTGTCGTCTAGCGTGTTTCGAGCCACTGTCGCGTCCTTTCAGCTCATCTTCAAACTTTATATAAAATCACCTCGCGAGGTGATTTTAAATATAGTTCCATGAGGTGAGCGAATAGGCAGATGTTGTCACACGTGTCAATTTTTTCAACTATTTTTGTGCGCGGAGTACCAAAAAAAAAACCCACTGCACGTTTCCAAGCTGTGCGTGACTTTTTCCATACGCTTTTTTCCGTACAGTGGCCGTGGAGGGGTCTCGACCAACGGACGCCATTTCGCAAAAGTGAAGTCCGTGATAGCGCCCCTCTCTCTCTCCCTCTCCCATTACCACGCCTGTCTCACAATTCTTGCAACGTAAAACGTCAATAATGGTATTAAATGAAATATCTCTGAAAACAATTTCTTTTGACTATCTTTGGGCGTATCTTGATGGCAAGTAGAGTGAGAAAACACAAAAAAATACAATCAGGAAACCATGGCGGAAAGTTTTAGAATATGTGACTCACAGTTAAGCGTGACGTGCGTGACGTCATAATGTCAAAAACCCTAAACACCTGTAATGCCTCCACGTCGACAATGTGGCGTACAGACATTGCGAAGTGATAGAAACTGTTCAGCGTGCGGGTGGACGTCTGAAATTGAAGCCGAGTGGAAGTTTCGCAACATTTTGTGTACCCTTTATTTGTCACATGTTTCGTTACATGTCTACACTTGTCACTTTTTGAAGTGACAAGTTATTTGCGCTTACATCGAAATGTAAGTTGTACGGAGGATCTTCGCTAGAAACAAAGTTACAAGATTAAAGTTTCGGTTACACAGGAAAGTGCCCTTAGTCTGATTACTTTGTTTTTTAGCGAAGATTCTCCGTAGAACTTTCAGAGCATTCATATGTAAAGAAATGAAATCGTAACTTTAGATTGTGACGGAAGTAGAGGTGGGTGTAATTGTGACGATTGTAGACGAGTACAAAACTCGCGACAATTGATGACGTTTACAAAATAGCGACGGTTGTAGACGTCTAGCCACTTGTGACATTGTAGATGTTTTGGGTTTGAGACATTTTGACGTCACGCTCAAATTATGATAGCGTCGACGTCACTAATTCTAAAACATCCGCCATGGTTTTCCGATTTTGTTTTTTCGTCTGTTCTCACTCTACTTGCCATCAAAATAAGCTAAAAGAAAGCCAAAGGAAATATTTTTTATATATCTTTCATTTTATACCTTTTCATTGCAAGAATTGTGAGATAGACGCGTTACTGGGAGAGTGAGAGAGAGAGAGGCGCTTTCACGGACTTCGCTTTTGCGAAATGGAACCCGTTGGTCGAAACCCCCTCCACGGCCCATGTACGGAAAAAAAGCGCACAGAAGAAAAGTCACGCACAAGGCAGCAAACGTGCGTTGGGTTTTTTTTTTGGTACTCCGCGCACAAAATTGTCAAAAACTTTTGACACGTGCGACATCGCTGCCTATTCGCTCACCTCATGTAACTATATTTAAAATCACCTCGCGAGGTGATTTTATATAAAGTTTGAAGATGAGTTGAAAGGACACGAAATTGGGTCGAAACGCGCTAGACGACAAACTACATCGCACTAGACGACAAAATGAAGTACATATAAAGTTTCACGCTAACGCAACTTGTACAATGGTAATTTCAATTTTTTGGTACGGTTGTGGATTTTCACGTTTTTTTCTAAGTTATGGAGGAAAACGAGAGAAAATAACTGTAACTTTAGCACATGCGAAAGTACCCTAAGGGAAACTTCCATCGGAACATATTTTAGTGTGTTCCGCTGTCGTGTACGTTAACTTTTAGAAGAGCGTAAAAACCACGCTTAGCTTTTAGCTTCCCGACAACGTAACACACTAAAATATGTTCGGACAAAAAAATAAAAGTTCCATGAGCAATTCCCCAGAGCAACGGAAAGCCCTTCGTTCGTCGCTGAAAACAGAAAATCTATACAATAATATCTCGTCATTCTCTACAATCATCGCATTCGACTGCCTTGACAAAGCATAGTTCAAAAGTAGGTGACCGTACGCCCATACAATATGCCTATTGTACGCAAAACATACAATATGCTCTTAAGACCCGTATTGCATTGGCCGAAAATTGAAATAAAATAGGAACAGGGTTGAGTTGCACATCAATCGATAGAGAATTAAACGACATGTCTAAATTTTGAAAAAAAATCGGACAAAAAAAAATCTGTGAGTTTTGAGGGACTTTTCATTTAAACCGTCAGATTTGGACGATTAGACGGTCGCTAATCAAAGTAGGCAATTTAAAAAGATCACATGAAAAGCCCATAACACAACTTACGAAAGGACAAACTGTCATATTAGCGTATGCAATTTTGAGGGCTACACTAAATAAAGCCTCAAATTGACCAACCAGGCAGTATGGGACAATAAAAAAAAAATACCACACTGCCAAAAAAATTACCAAAACCTACAGTATAAATTTTGTTTGGTTGCCCGTCCGCGTTTTTTTTTTTTCCCGGTTTTTTTTCCCACAGAATGTCATCCTACGCTGTGTCAGTTCGCTAAAAAAAATCGTTCGACGGCGTGCGTTGTACTTTGATCTTACGTCATATTCGGACGTTCGTACATGAGTAAGCACGACGCACACACATACAGTATGCCTACGTTGCGCGAGTTTTGTGCAGAGTTTTGTGCACCTACTAAAG
This sequence comes from Zygnema cylindricum, assembly GCA_037447655.1. Lineage (NCBI taxonomy): Eukaryota > Viridiplantae > Streptophyta > Zygnematophyceae > Zygnematales > Zygnemataceae > Zygnema > Zygnema cylindricum. Next base: position 30,157 of record JBBHKE010000953.1, read on the forward strand.
GCCTACCTTAAAAAAGCCTACTTTTGAACTATGAATCAAAAGTAGGCGTTTTTTGTAACAGGATCTCATACCTCTCAGAAAATCCCATTACTACAAACAATCCCAACCACACATTCCACACATTGGAAAATACACATCCACATTGGACCACACTCACATAAGGATAAACTTTAATTTAGAAGAAGCTTCTTTCCACATAACATTAGCTTGGTCTCTTGCCCTCGTGGCTCAACCCTTCTTATTAAAGTGTTTTCCACTACTCTCCACTCTTAATAATTCTATCTCTTAACTACTAAAACACTATTTAGTTAGTAAGAGATTTCAATGCAAAAATGCCTTTTCTCCAATTTGGTATTAATCGCTCAAGACCAAGATCAGCCGGAATTTCCACAAAGTTTTCCAAAGGAAAAGATGTCTACTCTCCTCTTACACTTCACTATTTATCCATCATCGCCTTGGACTAGCCAGGCCAAAGTCAACGCTCCGTTTTAACAGGCTTTTACCTGGGCCAATCATTGATCAACAAGGACTCAGACTGACCAATGCAAAAACGTGCGAAATCTCTTACTAACTACTTAGCACTTTACTAACCAATCAAATGTTACGTTCACTACGTAACATTTACGTGCAAAAGTGCGCGCCAAACGAAACGTGACTTCGCACGATCAAGGCGTAAAAAATTTCGCACGCGAAACTTCCTGAGAAATTCCCTTAAGTGAAGGTGACGTTTCGTACTAAAATTTGTTCAAAACGAACCACCGTGCATACTAAACGTTTCATTAGAACTTTATGTAAAGTACATGCGTAATTTCGGTACTAATTTGACCCTTAACCCGTTTCAATGATACCCACTTGTTATTTAGACCCCACGCTGTCACCTAAATACACCCATCGCTATAACTTTTAAAATATAACTCCAAATAGCGTGATTCTTTCGCGGACGTCTACCAAATTTAGTACTCTATAATCATAACACCTAAACACCCCTTTATAAACAAGTTCGATCCGCTATTACGGTTACATCATCCCCTCCTTATTTTTAACTTACCTCAGTTAAAACACCATTAATTCAAAACACCATTAATTCTCAAGACGGGACTTCTATATTATTATCCCTCCAATACCTCTATAAAAACTCCGAATTTTTATCCTCTAAAGTCAACTCATCCTCAGGCCTTCCTAGATAATGCACTTGCCATAATATAGTATCGCTGACCTTAAACTGTTGACCAACCCAATCTATTACCCATCTGTGGACTTCAGGTTCTATAATTATTGAGGGATCCAATTCCAATTCTCCTTCAGTTGGTCAAAGATTCGCTAGTTTTAATTGGCTGATGTGTATCACTGGATGAATTTTTGTTGAAGGCGGAAAGTCCAATTTGGCAGCAACTGACGATATCATCTCGATTACATCTCGATTACAGTAAATGGTCCAATGTACTTAGGAGCAAATTTCCCCGTAGGATCCGATTGTCCCTCGATCTTGCACCTGTAATGAGTTGTAGAAAGCTAAACCTTGTCACCTGAGCGTAACACCCAATCACCCCGTTTGCGGTTAGCATTTAATTCTTGCCTCCTTTGTGCCTCCACTAATGCATCCCGAACAGTTTTCCAAACTGTTTGAACGTATTCCCAAAACTGTGTTCCAAAACCTCTATTTTCTTGAGTGACCCCTGTTTTTAAGTTTATTGCTTCTCTAAGTTGGTATCGTATGCAACTTTAAATGGTGAGAATCCTGTACTAGCATGTTTACATGAAATGTATGCAAATTCCATTAATGGCAGTTTAGATTCCCATGTGTTCTGGGTTCCACTGCAAACAGTCCTAAGCATTTCTTTTAGTGTACGGTTCATCCTTTTTGTCTGTCCATCTGTCAGAGGATGATAAGCGGTACTCATTTTCAATTCAGAGCCTAAATTTTGCTGTAATTCTTTCCAAAATGCAGACGTAAATTTAGAATCTCTATCACTGACTATAGATAGAGGGACTCCATGATGTTTGACCACGTTGTAAAAATATAACTTTGCAATATCTACAACTGAATGATTGGTTTTGCAAGGGATAAAGATTGCCATTTTATTGAACCTATCCACTACAACCATGATAGTGTCATTTCTTTTAGATGTAGTTGGCAACCTGACAATAAAATCCATACTGACAGATTCCCACAGTCTTTCGGGGATATCCAAAGGTTTTAAGAGACCTTTAAGTTTTTGGGTACTAGGTTTACTCTGTTGGCAAGGGACACAACTTTCCACGTGTTTTGACACCTCCTTTGCCATCCCAGGCCAAAACAATCTACTTTGCAATCGACTAAGAGTTTTATCTCGACCTAGATGTCCTAAATGCTCATGAGCTTCCCATAAAATTTGTTTTCTTAAGTCTCCCACTTCAGGAATGCATAATCTATCCCCAATTTGCAAATACAGTAAACCATCCTCTAGTCTAAAGTTTTTGACATGCCTCTCATTCAATGGGTCAGAATTCCCTCCCGATATATTATTGCAAATCACAGCAAAATAAAGATCTTTATCATAACCATTTCTAACAGTATCTAAAAACAATTCATCATGAACCACAACATTTATTTCAAAACATCTACACAAAGGATCTGCGACTACATTTGTCTTCCTATGAATATGTTTGACATTAAATTTGAAATATGCTAATGTTTGCATCCACCTAACCTATCTGCTAGTCATAACCTGTGCATCACTTAATCTCTGTAAATAAGAAGGTGCTTTATTATCACAGTGAAATGTAAATACTTTATTATGCAAATAACAACGCCATTTCACCAATGCATGTACAATTGCACGTAATTCCTTTTCTTGTGCTGTATAGTTCTTTTCAGCATCATTGAATTTTTTGGACTCAAAAGCAATAGGATGAAAGTATTTGCCTACTTTTTGACTTATGACTACACCTAGACCTTTATGAGATGCATCTGTGGTGATCAAAACTTCGAATTCCACGGCAGGGTCAAGATACACCAGGGTAGGGGCAGAGGTCAACTTCCATTTTAGTTCCTCGAATGCTCTCTCCTGATCAGCTCCCCACACAAACGTCTCCTTCTCCCGAAGTAAATCCGACAAAGGTGCAGCGATCATACTGAAGTTCCTGATAAATTTCCTGTAATAAGTGGCCAATCCCAAAAACGATCTAACTTTTTCTATTAGTAGGTTGTTTCCAATTTTGGATTGCTAAAATTTAAGATGGATCTGTTTTAACACCTTCCCCACTGACTATGTGTCCCAAAAATAATTGTTCACTTTTAAGAAAAGCTCGATTTTGACAATTTTCTATATAATTTTCTTTCTCTTAACCTTTCAAACACTCTTCTTAAATGAATTACATGTTGTTCTTTAGATTCACTGTAAACTAAAATATCATCTATAAACACTTGGACAAACTCATCTATGTAATCTGAAAAGGTTTGGTTCATTAATCTTTGGTAAGTAGGCGGTGCATTCGTTAAGCCGAATGGCATCACTATCCATTCGAAATGACCCACCCTAGTCCTGAAAGCAGTTTTATCAGCATCTTCAATTCTAATTGGCACCTGATTAAAGCCACTACGTAGGTCAATCAACGAAAATACTTTAGCACCTTTTAAACGATCTATCAAATCAGAAATTAAAGGTAACGGATACTTATCCTTCACCGTAATCTTGTTCAGACTACGATAATCAACACACATTCTAAACGTTTCGTCCTTCTTTTTGACGAAGAGAACTGGTGCTCCGTACGGTGATTTGCTGGGCTGAATATGTCCTTTCTCTATGAGTTCCTCGATCTGTTTCTTTAATTCCTCGTGCTCAAAGAAACTGTGCTTATAAATTCCTGTGACAAGAGGGTTGCATCCACGTTCAAGGTTAATAACATGTTCCATATCTCGGAAAGGTGGCCTTCCTGAAAGTAAATCACTTGGAAACACATCTTGAAATTCAAAAATCAAATCTTTAACAACAACATCAGATGTATTAATGTCAGATACAAAATCAGATTTCAGTTTTTCGAGAGTTTTAGTGGTGTCTGATTTAGGGATGACATCAATGTTAGTGTTTTCTCCCCCCCTTTCATCAGTAACTGCCTCAGTTACTAATAACAAGAAAGCATGATTTGTCTGATCTTTTAAGTGCTTTTTCAATTGTTTAGCAAAATCAAACCTTCCACTCCCAATCTGGTTATGTTTTTTATATGATTCCTATGCAATTTCTTAGGAGATAATGCTTGCAAAACCTTCCAACCGTTTTCAGACTTCACTTTCAAAGTGTTAATTTCTCAATTAATTTGAGGATTGTTTTCAGTTAACCAAGGCTTTCCAAGAATTAGTTCTTCACTTCCCAAATTCATTATTTCACACACAACTTTCATTTTATCACCCTGGATATCAACTTCTATTGTGTCAGTTTGTAAGTCTAATGTGGACTTATGATCATTTGCCACTTGAACATGTAAAGGCTTTTCCCTTATGACAGTAGGAATTTTATTTTCCTCTACAAATTTATGTGAAATATAATTATGTGTGGCACCTGAATCAACCATTACTCTCAACGGTTTTCGTTCCACTAATGACTTGAATCTAATCAAACTGTGTCTGGTGTCATCATAACTTAACTATTCTAACATAGGTCGTATGTTGAGAATTTCATCAGAGTGATTCTTTAAACTATGCAGTGTAGTGAGAATCATAATAAATTCAGCTATCCTAACTTTTCCATTCATTAATTTGCCCTCCAGAGTTAACTCTTTAACTTCTGGATCCAGTTTACTCAACGGAGGACTTTCAATTAGTCCTTTCCGTTTCCCACCTCCTGGGCTTCCTACTCAGCTAGGTAGAATGCAATATCCTATTGGAGACCTTCATTTACATGTTCAAGTGGCAAATGATGAGAACCTTTATCTACACAGTCTTTAGCGTAATGATCTGGACCTCCGCATTTGAAACAAGTGATTTTCTTTTTGGGTTTTGTGCACTCTCTACTAAAATGTCCCTCCTCTCCACAATTATAATAGTTAATCTTTTTCAGTTGTGCACACTCAAATGCTCTATGACCCTTTTTCTGACAAATAGTGCATGTGGGGATGGTAAGGTTAGGCTTCTGAGCATTAATGCTTGGTTTAGGACTCTAAATGTATCCCGCTCTATTGTTAAATTTGTTTCTTGCATTAACACTCTGTCCACCTTTCTAATTTCCCCTGAAAATATTTTGCCTATTCACCAGACCAGCATTCAAACCCTTATCTACAAATTCCCCCTCATCCGACTCTGATACTTCATTCACATTACCCCTAAGTGATCTAGTTTCCCGATTATACCCCAACTGAACCTCTAATTCCAATGCCTTGCCTTATAATTCTTTGAAATTATTAAATTTTTGATGTTTCAATTATGATTTCAGTATAGGGTTTAGATAATTTAACAAATGCAACTTAGCCATTTCATCAGTCAAACCTATGACGTGAATGCTATATGAGTCAAATTCCATAATGTAATCCTTCACAAATCCAGTCTGCTTACAGTTCAGCCACGTTTCTTCCATTCTGGATTTAAAAGTGACAGACAAAAATCGCGATTTGGTCGCGGTTTTAAAAGTTTCCCAATTAGCATTATCACGAATAAATTTAGACCTTCTATGAGTGTAATACCAAATCTAAGCATCGCCTTTCAGACAACTAACAGCAAAAGAAGTGTAATCATCACGATCACAATTTCTAGATTCCAAATAATACTCCATATGAAAAATCCAAGCATCCAACTCATCAATCTTCTTACCATCAAACGATGGTGCCTCACTAATAGACAATTTCAGATCTCTTATCTTCTCAGGTCTATCATGATCATCCTCCCTAAAATTGAATTTTTTTTTACTACTTTCACCCTTTTGGTCATTAATATCATTTTTGGTCTGAATTAAGTTAATAAGTTCATCTAATTTCTCATTTGAAACATTTCCATTTTCTTTAGCAACTTTCAATTCACTTTTCAATTTGGAAATGGTTTCATCCACAGCGGTACCATGATTATTAAATCTTTTGATTAATTTCACAATACGCTTATTCAACACATTCAAAGCATTCTCCATTTCACGTTTCCATACAGAATTTGTCATTATTACACAATGAACTCAAGCAAAAGGCTAGAAAGGATATATTTTCCCAAAGAAATTTGCTGCAGATTTGAAGTCCTAAGATTGTTCCAATCCAAGACTTCTTCTCCTTAACGAATCCTTTGAAAATGTCAAAATCTGAGAAATAAAAAAAAACATTGACAGTAAGTTAGTGCAAATTCAAACTTCAATTTCCCAACATTGAAACAAAAGGTAAGAATTTCCCCACAAATTTTGCAACAGCAAAATTGAAAGCTCTCAAAGGTAAACCACAAATTTTGCAACAGCAAAATTTAAAGCAATCAAAGGTAACAATTTAGGGTTTGAAAAGTTTTGTGTCATTTCTGGACTCCTTTGCTCTTGAAGAAGTAAAGTACTCCACTTTCCTTCTCCTCCATTAGCAAATTTCCCACTTCCCACTACATCAGGATCTTTAACTCTGTTATCCTCACATCCTCACCCTTCATGGCTTCAAGCCCTCCCTCTACACATGAATCATTGCTAGGAGAAGGCAAGTTTGTTTGGCCTCTACGTAATTGGAGTGAGTTTAAACGGTGACTACACTGCCCATCCCGCCTTAGTCCTTAGGACGTGAGCACGCCCCACATCTAACCAGCGGCCGCACATCTAGCCAGCGGCCGCAGCCAGTGTGATCACCCAGTTTCCCTCCAATCCCCTACCACTTCACATTGTGGTTCTACCGACACAGGTTGGAGCACACTCACCGGTCACAGCAGTCGATATTTTTGTGAGCAAACTTCTCCTTGATTTCTAACTAAAGCTTTAATACTATATGTAACAGGATCTGCTACCTCTCGGCAAATCCCATTACTACAAACAATCCCAACCACACATTCCACATATTGGAAAATACACATCTACATTGGACCACACTCACATAAGGATAAACTTTAAATTAGAAGAAACTTATGTCCATATAACATTAGCTTGGTCTGTTGCCCTCGTGGCTCAACCCTTCTTATTAAAGTGTTTTCCACTACTCTCCACTCTTAATAATTCTATCTCTTAACTACTAAAACACTATTTAGTTAGGAAGAGATTTCAATGCAAAAATGCATTTTCTCCAATTTGGTATTAATCGCTCAAAACCAAGATCAGCCGGAATTTCCACAAATTTTCCAAAGGAAAAGATGTCTACTCTCCTCTTACACTTCACTAGTTATCGATCATCGCCCGGACTCGCCAGGCCAAAGTCAACGCTCCGTTTTAACAGGCTTTTACCTGGGCCTATCATTGATCAACAAGGACTCAGACTGACCAATGCAAAAACGTGCGAAATCTCTTACTAACTACTTAGCACTTTACTAACCAATCAAATGTTACGTTCACTACGTAACATTTACGTGCAAAAGTGAGTGCCAAACGAAACGCGACTTCGCACGATCGTGCGTAACAAATTTTGCACGCGAAACTTCCAACGAAATTCCCTTAAGTGAAAGTGACGTTTTGCACTAAATTTGTACGAAACGAACCACCGTGCATACTAAACGTTTCATTATAACTTTAAGAAACATACACGCGTAATTTCGGTACTAATTTGTGAAACTCTGAGACCTCCATTGGCCCTCAGAGTAAGCAGATCCAAAAGAAGCTTATCTAGATAGTGCCGACTCCAAGTTTATATAAACCCAAATGACTGACCCCTTGACAATCAGAACCCGAATATAGATTCACCCCAGTGAAATAAGACTTTCTGTGTGCTCAGTTCCACCACAGAATGCAAAGTTAGAATATGACTGTTGGATAACATTCCCCACTTTGACTTTCCCTTAGAAATGCAGCCACCCTGGCAAGCAAACACTCTGACCAGCTACACCCTTGTGTAGCCTGGACTCCCCTGAGTCCGCAGCAAAAAGAATCACTAAAAATGGTCAAGTAAATTAATGGTTATGGCTGGCCAAAGTTTGCCATTTATACAAGGTGCTCTCTGGGAGAGGGGCCGCTACCACCTAAATTTTCTAAGTCCTATCTCTCTCTAAAACTTTATCTACTGACGTACGGCACCAATCAAATTAAAGTGTCGTACATAAAAGTACAGGTGCCGGTGTACTTTCTGTACGGCCATCGTACGACATGGCCAAAATGTCGACACATGTCATATCCGGATTTGTTCTTGTAATCTTCGAAGTTGCCACGATCCAATGTCATTGTACCACGTGTCATCCTACGTGGCGATGACCGCAAACCGCCGCGATTCTCTTCCGCGATCTCGGCATCCTTCCCGGCCGTACGATCAAAACTAGATTTTAATCGTAGCCGTCATAAATACTTGCGCGGTATTTGTTTCGCTATCGAAACAAAATGCGCGATATCTGTTTCTTTTCTGTACCGTACTCCGTACTCTACATAACTGAATCTATGCATCCCGAGTAAAGTTTCAGTTGAATGAATTAGTCTACGTGTAAGCCTATATATAATTATCAAACCGTATATCATTTAACAACAGTCTAAACTAAACGGTTAAGGCTAAAGTCTAATTTGGCGGTCGGCAGGTACCCGGATCAAATCTCCGGTCCGTCATACATTTTAGGTATCAAGACTTGCCTTCCTCTCCTCTTTGGACAGCCTAGGCAGCCATGGATCTAACTCCTCCTCAAGTCTTCAGTGACTGCGACAAGTGTGGGGACTTGAGTGAAGAGTTAGAGGCAAGCTGTCAGTGTCTCTTCTTTTGTCTTTTATTTTACAATCTCTAGACCTAGAAAATACTTAAATTTCAACACTCCCCTTATTTTCTAGTCTACTTTACTTTCAACTCCCTTCAAAAACAACAAATACATTTATATATATTTTCCTTTCCTTTTTCCTTTTTCCTTCATGAAGCTTCAAGCGAATACTTTTATATTTAAGAAAGTGTATTAGATGACCAAAAATAATTTCATCTTGTTGATCATACATTTTATTTTGCATGCCACTTTTCATAAATCTGATCAAAGATTTTATCCACCTTCTCCCCTTTTCATCCAACCAGAATCTACTTTCCCTTTTGCATTTCCAACAGTCAGCCCCATCCCCAACCTGCAACACATACCCGGATGATAACCCTTTTACAGGCACATCTTCACAAGTGACATCACACCAAGTAGTGATGTCAAATCCATCCACCCCCAAATATTCCCAAAAAACACTAGTCCCCACTAAGTTCCTCATAAGATCTACATCTTCCGTACTCATATTTTTATCCATGATAATTACCCCATTTCCTGAACTTTCCTCACTCTTTCCCATGGAATTCTTTCCACTATCACTTTCTATTTTAATTCCCAATAAATATTTTTTCTCCCCTAAACCTTTAGTCAAATATTTCTCTTCTCCCCTATCCTTTAAAACCCCCTCTAGAATTAATTCTCCCCTTTCCTCGGAATCCATTGAAGTCTCCTTTTCCGACCAGTTTTTTGTTTCCAAAATATCTATGAAACAATCCTCAATATTTTGAACTCCTTCAAGTATCTCCTCTCTCTTTACTTCCCTTATACCTCCAAAAGCACACTGTTGCTTTCGTGGAATTTCTGTGTGCTTTTCTCTCTTCCCCATACTACTAATCCGGAGAAGCTCTAAAATATCTTCATCCTCTTTCTCCTCTTCCCCTTCTTCCTCCTCATCCACATTCCAACTTCTAAGGTTTTCCAAACAAGGGCATTCCTCCATATAATGACCCGGTTCCCTACAAAAGAAGCAAACCCCCTTTTTCAAAGCTCCCCTTTCTTTTCCTCTCCCTCTCTTTCCACCAAATTTCCGATAAGATTTACCTTTGTCTTTCTTTCTCTCATCACGCTTCCGCTGGTCACCACCGTTCCTCTCATCACGCTTCCGCTCGTCACCACCGTTCCTCTCATCATGCTTCCGCTCGTCACCGCCGTTCCTCTCATCACGCTTCCTCCAATCACCACAAGCTGAAAATGCATTGACCCTGTCCTTTCCCCTACGAAGCTCCAAAGTGCTTTCCTTCACAAGAATTATCCCCATGGTAAAGCTCCAAGTCCATGAGGAGCCATCCATTGCCTGCATACGACAAATGATGTTTTCGTACTCATCTGGGAGTTTCATAAGTAGTGTATTAATCTTACTCTCCTCGGATTCTACATATCCCGCACTAGTAAGCTCAACGTATAACGCAGCAATATCATTGCAAAACTCTATCATGCTACCGCCTTTATAAACGTAGGCATCTATTTCCTGTTTTACTAATTGCTGCCTCTGAATAGTCTCACTCTTATAAATCTGAATTAATGCTTCCCATATCTTTGAAGCTTTGGTTAGACTTAAAAGAGTGATAGCTATCGACTTAGACACATATCTAAGTATGAGATGTTTTGCTATAGTGTTTTTGTATTCCCATATTTTTGTGTCATTTTCTTCAGTTTTAATCCCTACATGTGGTACCATAGTTGAGAGCCTAGCTCCCCTCACCATAGGTGTCCTATTTTCCTTCTCCCCTATTTCTCTATCCACGGAAAGATTTTTCCCTTCACCTTCCGTTGCATCTGAGCTCCGGTTGATATTCTGGGCAGCCTCAGATGAATCTCCATAGTAAGCTCCTCCAAAGCCAGGTGGCGGACATCTCACTTGTCCCGAAACAATTCCCCATAAGTGTTTCTCAAAAAGCAATCACGCCATTGTAAACTCCCAATAGGTGAAGTCTGTTCCATCGAACATAGGCACCCTAGATGGTAGGCCCATAACCTGAAACTCTGAGACCTCCATTGGCCCTCAGAGTAAGCAGATCCAAAAGAAGCTTATCTAGATAGTGCCGACTCCAAGTTTATATAAACCCAAATGACTGACCCCTTGACAATCAGAACCCGAATATAGATTCACCCCAGTGAAATAAGACTTTCTGTGTGCTCAGTTCCACCACAGAATGCAAAGTTAGAATATGACTGTTGGATAACATTCCCCACTTTGACTTTCCCTTAGAAATTCAGCCACCCTGGCAAGCAAACACTCTGACCAGCTACACCCTTGTGTAGCCTGGACTCCCCTGAGTCCGCAACAAAAAGAATCACTAAAAATGGTCAAGTAAATTAATGGTTATGGCTGGCCAAAGTTTGCCATTTATACAAGGTGCTCTCTGGGAGAGGGGCCGCTACCACCTAAATTTTCTAAGTCCTATCTCTCTCTAAAACTTTATCTACTGACGTACGGCACCAATCAAATTAAAGTGTCGTACATAAAAGTACAGGTGCCGGTGTACTTTCTGTACGGCCATCGTACGACATGGCCAAAATGTCGACACATGTCATATCCGGATTTGTTCTTGTAATCTTCGAAGTTGCCACGATCCAATGTCATTGTACCACGTGTCATCCTACGTGGCGATGACCGCAAACCGCCGCGATTCTCTTCCGCGATCTCGGCATCCTTCCCGGCCGTACGATCAAAACTAGATTTTAATCGTAGCCGTCATAAATACTTGCGCGGTATTTGTTTCGCTATCGAAACAAAATGCGCGATATCTGTTTCTTTTCTGTACCGTACTCCGTACTCTACATAACTGAATCTATGCATCCCGAGTAAAGTTTCAGTTGAATGAATTAGTCTACGTGTAAGCCTATATATAATTATCAAACCGTATATCATTTAACAACAGTCTAAACTAAACGGTTAAGGCTAAAGTCTAATTTGGCGGTCGGCAGGTACCCGGATCAAATCTCCGGTCCGTCATACATTTTAGGTATCAAGACTTGCCTTCCTCTCCTCTTTGGACAGCCTAGGCAGCCATGGATCTAACTCCTCCTCAAGTCTTCAGTGACTGCGACAAGTGTGGGGACTTGAGTGAAGAGTTAGAGGCAAGCTGTCAGTGTCTCTTCTTTTGTCTTTTATTTTACAATCTCTAGACCTAGAAAATACTTAAATTTCAACAATTTGACCCTTAACCCGTTTTAATGATACCCACTTGTTATTTACACCCCACGCTGTCACCTAAATACACCCATCGCTATAACTTTTAAAATATAACTCTAAATAGCGTGATTCTTTCGCAGACGTCTACTAAATTCAGTACTCTATAATTGTAACACCTAAACATCTCTTTTTAAACAAGTTTGATCCACTATTACTGCTACATTTTTATTGTAGGCCTTTAGTTGGCGCCTTTATCGTAAGTTGTGTTATGGGCTTTTCATTTGATCTTCTTAGATCGCTTCTTTGATCAACGACCGTCCGATCATTTGAATCTGATGGTGTAAATAAAAAAATTTGGTCCGAATGTTTTAATTGATCCGAATAGTTTCGAATACAATATGGGTCTTAAGGTCATATTGTATGTTTTGCATACAATAGACATATTGTATAGGCCTAGTTTCACCTATTTTAAAACTATGACAATGACTGTTGAATATTCTTTCGCGAAGCATTAGGGTGAAGTTCCATTAAGACATTCTGTAATTGTACAACCAACATTACAGAATGCTACAATTTGATCAAAATTCCATTGCGAAGAGTTTGTAATCCACGTGGTAGCAAAAGAGTGGTGCCACGTAGCTATAGATTTGATATTGAAAATCATAAATGATTTTCACACAGACCAAAAATATTCATTTGCGTACCATGTAAGTGCGTACCAGGTCATCGTTCAACACAGGTTTTGTACTTTTCGCAGACGCCTTGTGAGATACCACCTCATTTTTTCTTAAAGATATGTAAAGATTGAAGCCAACTTGTCTTATTTGTGGTATCGTACCTGAATGACGAACCTGAAAGATACATCACCGAAGCTATTTTAAACCGAAGACGGGCCATTAAAAATACCGAGTTTGACGCCGGTTTTGACGGAACGATTGGATACTCGACAGTTGACGCTTGTCATTAGGAGCGGTCCCCTAGCGTACGGAGCGAGTTCGAGCTTACGCTGTCGTTTCAATAAAGAGGTTTGCTATGAGGACGCTCGAAATTGCTACAACCCCCAAAAAGGAATCGTACGAAGTATGTACAACACTGTCGGTTTCATAAAGAGACTTGCAAGGAGGACACTGTACCATAGTTCAAAAGTAGGTGAAAGTAGGCCTCTACAATATGCCTATTGTATGCAAAACTTACAATATGGCATTAAGACCCATATTGTATTGGTTGCAAAAGGAAAAATAATAGTAACGGGGTTGAGTTGCACATCGATCAATAGAGAATTAAATGTCATGTCAAAATTTTGAAAAACATTCGGACAAATTTTTACTTTTCCGTGAGTTTTGAGGTATTTTTTATTTAAACCGTGAGATTTGGACAATCGGACGGTCATCAAAGTAGCGATATAAGAAAATCACATGAAAATCCCATAACACAACTTACAATAGGACTTACGTTTTTTTTTGTTGGGTTTTTTTTCTGGGTTTTTTTTCCCGCGGAATGTCATCCTACGCCGTGACTATACTTGCTAACAACCCCCAAGTAAAATCATACGAAAACTGCACGCTTTGAATATGTTTCATGCGCAATGAGGAAGTTTGCCAAACCCGTCAAAATTTCTGATCCGTACCGACAGTCGTTAACGCTCGCTCCGACAGCGCCCGTAAAGACGCCGCCAGCAACTGGGTGGAAATGGTGTCCACGTAGCAATTAATTTTTTCACACAAGCTAAAGCAGTCCCTTCAAGCTACAGTACAGTGCTGAGTGTCCCAAACGTCTTGGCACAAAGTGTCGGTCCATCTTGTCCGCTCTGAGCTGCGAAACAGTGCAGGTCTCGCCCGTAGTGCGACTTGCGGCGACGTCGGCGACGTAATGTAGCTGTACTGTACTGTAGCTGTTGGAATGGTCGCTTTGGCGCTGCCGTTTCGGAGTTGCCTAGGTTGCGTGGCTTATTGGCTTTTCTGCCTGGTGCAGCGTGGTCTAATGGCAACCCGTCTTCTGTCGCCTTGGTGGTACTGTACAATTGTCGCATACGACGAAGGGCAGCCACACCAACTTGTGTTTTGTGGGCGACGGCAAGCCGCCCTACTTGGTCGGTTACAACTTCACATGGGGAGTTGACTGAATCATAGTTCAAAAGTAGGTGAAAGTAGGTCCATACAATATGCCTATTGTATGCAGAACATACAATATGACCTTATGACCCATATTGTATTCGGACCTATTAGGACCAATTAAAACATTCGGAACAAAAATTGGACCAATTAAAACATTCGGACCAAAATTTTGTTTTTACACCGTCAGATTCGAACGATCGGACGGTCGCTGATCAAAGTAGCGATCTAAGAAGATCACATGAAAAGCCCATAACACAACTTACATAAAGTCGCCGACCAAAGGCCTACCATTAAAACGCCTATTTTTGAACTATGAGTTGAATACGGAGGGCTATTTCTACGGGATTCGTATCTGACCGTCCGTACGATTGTTTCGTCCAGAATTCAAACGAGAGCATGTCAGTCTGCCACATCAGCCGCACAAATCATAGCTTGACCGAGGCTGTTAGGGTGAAGATTCTGAACGTGGAAGTGCCCAGGTGGCGGCGCGTAGCACCATGTCGCTTAGAGTTAGATGTCGCGAGGACCACAGGTGATGTGTCACATGTCGTGCGCGACAAAATCTGTGGCAGGAAGGCTGTCGGCAGCGACACTATCCTGTCCTTTGGTCCGCGGATTGGCTCGTAAAACGCCTCGATTTGGCATTTTGGCCTAAATAAACTCACTTTTTTAAAATCATCTGTTGACCTTTCAAAAAAATCACGTGGAACGCTTCATGACCTGCACCGTCGCGTAAAATCTTGATGGGCCTGATATTTCGTTTTATGTGTCGTATCCAGGGTAGAAAAAGTAACAGGATACACTGATGCTGCCCGTCAAAATTTAAATAATATTTATTAGCCGTTGCAAAATGGAAATTCATTCGTCCAATTCGAGAATTCATCCCCACAAAAAAAATCACTTAAAACCGCCGGAAAAAAAGTTTCTGCACGTAATCTTTTCTATTTTGTTTGCAATGGCGGTGGGCTGTGAATGGCCAGATATATGACATGTGTCGATCGCCTATAAAAAGTACGATTTACTAACTAAAACCGGCGTATCTGAGCCAATAGAGGCCAAACTTGAGAATCAGTACTTACTCCGTGATGCATCATGGATGGCACTGAAACTACAGTACAGTACCGTACTGTATCACCGGTAGAATTCATACAGAAGTAGCTTATCGCCATTATGATCATAGTACGAAACAGCGTGGATAGTAGGGCTGACACTCGTTGTGTCCGGTTTCTCCGGCCATTGTACGTCAGATAGCGTATATATCAATATTTTTCTCCTTAAAAAGAATAGTAAGAGTGGCATTCCATCAGACGAAAAGTGAGGTTGTTTACATAAAACCGGACCTCTCCGTACAATGCCGTACCTCCTATTTTGTTTTTATAGGCGAACAACATTACAGAGAATCTTGGCAATATTCTCCAAAGGTCTAGGAGGTAACAATGACCGTTGGATGCTTTTTCGCGAGGCATTCGCTTCCAAAGTTTCTGTAAATGGTGATGTACCTCGGTACATCACCATTTACAGAAGAATTTGAGCGACGACACGCTGGATAATGAATATACGTGTCAAGACGGCAACCAATGGAAATCGAAAAATTTCGCACATGATATATACATTCAAAAATCCAACTGAAATCACAAAAGTAATTTCGTAACGAACTTTCGTCGCGCTATTTTTGTTACCAGCCATTCGACACACTATTTGAGGAAGCGCTCATTCGTCACGCGAAAAGGCATAAACCCTACAAAATGAGCTGGCATCTGACAAGCGTTTGCAAAGAGTACAAAATTTGTGTGGTACGATGCCCTGGTCCGCACGTACATGGTATGCAAATGATGATTTCGAGTTGAAGTTGCTCAGTGTAAAAAATATTTGACGATTTTCAAAATACGATATTATCTTACGTGGTACCACTCATTCTCGAGCACGTGGATTACAAACTCTACGCGAAAGAACATCGTTCAAAATGTAGCATCCTGTAATGTTCACCGTACAATTACAGGAAATCCTGATGGAACGCCACCCTAAGCGGTGAAAATTCGTCCAGCTCACACGGCCTTTTGACATCTTTTGACTTCCGTGTAACTAGCCCGAAGTTATACGGTGACAGCCGTCACGGGTATTGTCGACGTATACAATCGTCACAAAGTTAAGTAACAATTTCGAGTAAACACATAGAGACACCTGAAATCCGGGTCCGCTGGATCCGCGCTAAAATACAAAGTAAGTTCGCTAAGTTAAAAGTACATGGGGGCGTACCCTAAGGGTGTGTCTCTGTGTGCTTAAGTAAGGGTTTTTTTCTGTCGTTTTCCTGTAAAACTTAGAGCCGTACCGCGTAAGTTTCAACCGTACAAGAAAATAGAAAAAAAGGTACATTTTGCGTCATCATCGAATTTAAAATGTACTACATCTTGTCGTCTTGTGTTCTTCGACCCACAGCCACGCCAAAATACGTCATCTTCAAACTTTTCTTTAAAATACAAGGTCGATGTGTTTTAAAGCAAATTATTTTTGAAAAACAAATAGGAACACGTATTCGCACGTGTAAATTTATTTTTAAAAAATTTCAAACGAATTCAAGCGACGGCGTAAGGTACACTATTCGTTATGTTTTGTCCTTTTGCGTCCAACAAAGTACACAATTTGTTTTTTTTTGTCGCGTTTCGTTCAGTACAGACGTTTCCATTCCAGGGGTCTGAAAATTCGAATGCCATTTGACAAAATCTTGAGAAATCTTTGAGGGCGCCTAAGCAAGTCGCACACGCCGCCTCTCTCACGCAGCCTCGCATTCTCGCGACGTCCAAGGCATTTTTTTACAATTTGGTGCGTCATCTCTGATTGTACACTGTCGACAACCATCACGAGCATTGTCGACGTATACAATCGTCATGCCCTTAAGTGACAACTTCGTTTGGTACACATAGGGACACCCGAAATCCGGGTCCGCCAGATCTGCGCTAAAAAACAAAAAAAAAAACTTTAAGGGTATGTCCCCATGTGCATAAGTAAGGATTTTTTTTCTGTCGTTTTCCTTTAAAACTTAGCGCCGTACTGCCTAAGTTCCAACCGTACGAAGGAATCGCAAATTTGTAGAGTACAATTTGCGTCATCCTAAAACTTAGAGTGTACGAACATTTGTCGTCTTGTGTTTTTCGACCCACTTCGACGACAAAAAACGTCATCTTCGACCTTATCTTTAAAACACATGCGCGATGTGTTTTAAAACTATGGATTTTCTATGAACAAATAGGAACATATATTCTCACGTGCCGTAATTTCCAAAAAATTTCACACGATTTCCAAAGACAAAGAAAAATATAGAATTCGCTATGTTTTGTCCGTTTGTACTTAATACGACAAAGAAAATTACACAATTTGTTTGGTTTTGTCCGTTTTCGTCCTGTACGGATTTTTTTTTTGCAGGGGTCTCGAAATTTCGATGCCATTTCACGTTGACCGGACAGGAGACGCGAAGGCAAATCGCATCTTCTTCGACCGTGAAACTGCACGGGCTGGAATGCGGTACGTCTACAATGTCACGGTAAGACATGCGACGTCACAAGCAGTTCCAAGAAATAACGAGCGACAACACAGATTGTAGACGTTGACAACCGTCACACTTATTATCGACTTATACAATCGTCACAAACGTAGGTTACGATTACGTTCTGACACATAGGGACACTTGAAAACCGGGTCCGGCGGATCCGCATTAAAATACAAAGTAAGTTCGCTAAGTTACAAGTACATGGGGACATACCCTAAGTTTGAAGTACATAGAGACGCACCCTAAGATCCAAACGATCAATGTTCCTGCAGATACGACAAATTCGACAAGTCTTTGGTTTATAAATGCAATGCGGGTATTTGTCCGTACACTTAGTTGCGAACGACCAGACTAACCAAAGTATGAACGTTTCCAGATTCTGTACACGTCAGTGTATCCCTGCCACGCTTGGCTGTCACGAGATGTGGATAACACGATTGTTCCTAGATTCTGCGGCGACGCGAAGATTCTTAAATTTGTAGATATTAGAAATACGGTGCGAAATCTTTTTTTATGTCAAGAGCCCGGTGAATAGGGGCATTGATACAACTACGGCGGTCATATCTAGCCTGTACGGAAACTTCACAGGCTTGAACAGCTGCTTTACACGATTAATGTGCGTGATCGAATCTACTATTTTCTGTCGTTTCTGGCAGAAGATGATTGCTCTACCGTGGAAATCTGCCACTGAATTAGAAAATGACGAAATCAAAGTACCGTTTACGTCATCTAGCTACTGGAATGTAATCCAATTTGTCGCCTTGCCGCATTCGATCTATCGCCACGTCATACCACGTCATGCCTTCCCGTTTAAAGCATGGATCAAAATTGCCTCATGATTTCGCCGTATTATACGAACAAAAGCTGTGAAATTGACGTGGTGCCCTGGGAGTCTCGGACTCTCGGCGCACATCGTCTATTTTACACCATTTCGTGCGTATAATATGGCCAAAAAAGCGTAACTTTGGATCCATGCTTTAATGCAAAACGACACCTGATCAACTAACATTACTAAGGGTGTGCCCCCCAGTGCATAAGTAAGGGTTTTTTTTCTGTCGTTTTCCTGTAAAACTTAGCGTCGTTACTGCCTAAGTTCCAACCGTACGAAGGAATCGCAAATTTGTAGAGTACAATTTGCGTCACCCTCGAACTTAGGATGTACGAAAAATTGTCGTCTTGTGTTTTTCGACCCACTTCGACGACAAAAAATGTCATCTTCAACCTTAACTTTAAAACACATGCGCGATGTGTTTTAAAACTAGGGATTTTACTTAAACAAATAGGAACACATATTCGCACGTGCCGTAATTTTCGAAGTATTTCACACGAAAGACAAAGGAAAGTACAGAAGTCGCTATGTTTTGTCCGTTTGCATTTAATACGACAAAGAAAATAATACAATTTGTTTGGTTTTGTCCGTTTTCGTCCAGTACAGATTTTTTTTTTTGCAGGGGTCTCGAAATTCTGATGCCATTTCACGTCGACCGGACACGAGACGCAAAGGCAAAGCGCAACTTCTTCAACCGTGAAACGGTACAGGGTGGAAGGCGGTACGTCTACAATGTCACAGTAAGACATGCGACGTCACACAAGCAGTTCCAAAAAATAACGTCCGACAACACAGATTGTAGACGTTGACAACCGTCACAGGTATTGTCGACGTATACAATCGTCACAAAGGTAACTTACGATACGTTCTTACACATAAAGACACTTGAAAAGCGGGTCCGTCGGATCCGCGCTAAAATACAAAGTAAGTTCGCTAAGTTACAAGTACATGGGGACATACCCTAAAATATCCTCCGTATCTAGCCACAAACTATCTCGAATTGTACGCTTTCAGCGTACGCGATAAACCATATATAAAATATTCCGAGAGTTGTCAGAAACGTAAAAGTAACATTGCTAGTTGACCAATTTGAGTAAAATTTCCACAAGTAAAGGACATTGGTGCTTTATTAGATTCAACGTGGTTGTCGATTATATGATATAAATAAAAAAACGACGTAACATTTCCAGCTCCTTGAACCAGTGAACGAAATGTACGGAATGTGCGGGCTCATTCAAAAGCTAAAATAAAGTACAATCTTTTGTTTCTTATGTGTTTTAATTTCGTGAAAATTTGTGATATGCATATAAACGGATCGTCAATTTAAAGTGGGTTGGTCGAGACAGTCGTATCATATATAAAGTCATCGTGTTTAATAAAGACAACTATGCTGAATGGAAAAGGTATATTTAGGGTGCATTTACACCGGAGAAATTGTGAACCTTAGCTAAAAAGTGGGATGTTAAAGGCATGGCAGCCATGATAACACTAGTTCATAGTAGTATTAGCACACGACACACGCACTTTCTTGCTCATAACATAAGTATATAAGTGTTGGTCAACTTTATAAAACGAAAGGTTACGTAAAATTACAATATAAATCAATCAAAAATACTTCAAGTGTTGAAATAATATTAAAAAAAACTGATTTACTAACTAAAGGCAACTAACGTTGAGGATATTGAAGTAGACATCTCCAATGTTTTTAAGATAAAGCCAATATAGTAAGCCGTAAGCATAACTGGCGCGCAAGTTGTGGCTACCCCCAAAACTCTATTAACATTTATTTTGTTGTCCACTAAGGACGAGCATCCAGGCACTAATTTTAATGGATTATGTCAACGTTACTTAATTGTGATCCAACACATGAAGTAAAAAAAACATATATGGTGTCCTTTGTTTTTTTTTATGTTTGTTGTTGTTGTTGGTGGTGGTTTTTTCTTTTTTTCCGTAATTAAGTAAAAAATGCATGTAAAAAGATTGTGGCATGGAGATTGCATATGTAAAAAATAATAAAATTTTGATGCGGAAATTGTTATATTGTTATAAACAGCAAGGCTCCATCGAATTCTATAACGTTATACACCGCAATATTGATACCGCCAAACGACAAATTATTCGCACTTTTATTAACTTACTTTTTTTTTCTTTTGCTCGATACTATTATCAACTATACAGAAAAAAAGTATCTCAAACGGGCATTATAATATATATTTTGTTTTATGGTTGACATGTTCAATATTGTTAATGGGCAAAATTTAAATAATGGAAAAAATGCATCAAAGTAATAAAATTTTGAATGATATAATATCGTTCTAAAATCAAATAAGTTTGATGTTTCACCACACATTTACATAAAACATGTAGATAGAAAAGATGATTGTACTCACGTGTAGTTAAATTTAACATAAAATTCGCTCGACGTTAGTTTAACGCTTTTATGTTATCTTAACTTTATATTCATTGTGCAACATGATTAAAAGTAATTTATGTACTTATAGGTTACCAAAGGGGTTTTGAATGGGTATTGTGAACCATGACCTTTTTATCGTTATAAATTTAATTTTATAATGTTTAATAAAGGCGCGTATATAAGGCATGTATATATTGCTCTACGTTTTAACCAAGATGAAAAAACGTTTTTCCACCAAAATAATATTAAATGGCTCACAAATAGCCACGTTTAAATGGTTAGGTGTACCTTTGGGGAATGTCTCAAGGTTTAACAAGCTATAAAAAACCTCGTGTATATGTTTGGGCAATGTAAAGTATTCATAATGATGGACAAAAAAAACAAAAAAAATGGACCGAACAATAGTCACTTAAAAATGTATGTAATGTTTTCGTGGCATCACACAATGTCTGGTTAATCTTTTTTCTTGGTAGTGCAAGTTTCCCCTACGATTAATGACATTTTAGTTGAGATTTCTATACCCGTACGTTCAAACAAAATGCCCAATCATGAAGATGACGCCAAATAATAATTATAAGGCTTATACATTAATAATGATGGTAGTGTTACTTATAGATAGAGCATAATTCTTACTATCATGATGACATAGTTGTAACAGTAATAGTGGATAAAACTTGGTCGTTAATGGGTATTTAAAGGTTAGGAATATAAAATTATGAATTTGGTAGACATCCGAGAAAGAATCGCGCGATTTGGAGTTTTAATTCAAAAGAAATAACGATAGGTGTATTTAGGTGAGCGCGAGGTCAAACTAACAAGTCGGTATCATTGAAACGGGTTAAGTGTGAAATTAGTACCGAAATTTCGCGTGTACGTTTCATAAAATACTAATGAAACATTTAGTCGTTTAGTGCGCACGATGGTTAGGTTCGTACATTTTTTAGTACGAAATACCACTTTCACTTAATGGAATTTTGTAGATAGTTTTGCGTGCGAAATTTGCGACGCACATTCGTGTGAATTCGCGTTTCGTTTGGCGCGCACTTTTACACGTATATGTTATGTAGTGAAACGTAACGGTTGATTGGTTGGTAAATGCTACGTATTTAGTAAGAGATTTCACACGTTTTTGCATTGGTCAGTCTGAGTCATTGGTGATCAATGATTGGCCTAGGTAAAACCTCTTCAACGGAGCGTTGACTTTGGCTTGGCTGGTCCAGGGCGATGATGGATAAATAGTGAAGTCGAAGAAAAAAATAGACATATTTTCTTTTGGAAAAGTTTGCGGAAATGTTGACTGATCTTGGTCGTGAGTGATTAAAACCAAATTGGAGCATTAACATTTTGGCACTGAAATCTCTGACAAACTAAGTAGTGTTTTAGTAGTTAAGAGATATAATTATTAAGAGTGGAGAGTAGTGGAAAATACTTTAAAAGAAGTGTTGAGCCACGAGGGCAAAAGACCAAGCTGATGTTATGTGGACAGAAGCTTCTTCTAATTTAAAGCTTATCCTTATGTCAATGCTCTCCAATATGGAGGTGTATTTGTCCAATGTGTGGAATGTGTGGTTGAAATAGGTTGTAGTAATGGAATTTTTGAGAGGAAGGAGATCCTTTAACATATGGTATCGGAGCTTTGGTTAGAAACCAATGAGAAGTTTGCTCACTTAAAAATATCAACTGCCGTGACCGGTGAGGGTGCTCTAACCAATGTCGGTAGAACCACAATTTGAAGTGGTAGGGGATTGGAGGGAAACTGAGTGATCACACTGGCAGCGGGGTTGGTTAGATGTGCGGCCGCTGGTTAGATGTGGGGCGTGCTCACGTCCTAAGGACTAAGGCGGGGTGGGCAGTGTAGCCACCGTTGAAACTCACTCCAATTACCTAGAGGCCAAACAAACTTGCCTTCTCCTAGCAATGATTCATGTGTAGAGGGAGGGCTTGAAGCCATGAAGGGTGAGGATGTGAGGATTAGAGAGTAAAAGATCTTGATGTAGTGGGAAGTGGGAAATTTGCTAATGGAGGAGAAGGAAAGTGGAGTACTTTACTTCTTCAAGAGCAAAGGAGTCCAAAAATGACACAAAACTTTTCAAACCCTAAATTGTTACCTTTTATTGCTTTCAATTTTGCTGTTGCAAAATTTGTGGTTGAATTTTACCTTTGAGAGCTTTGAATTTTGATGCTGCAAAATTTGTGGGGAAAATTTTTACCTTTCTATTTCAATGTTTGGGAAAATTGAATTTTCAGTAACGTACTTTTAATGTTTATTTGATTTTCAGATTTTGATATATTTCAAAAGATTTGTTAAAGAAATGAAGGCTTGGATTGGAGAAACATGAGGACTTCAAATGTGCTGCAAACTCTTTTGGATAATTATAGTCTACCTTTTATTGTTCGATTTCATTGTGTGATAATGGCAAATTTTGCATAGAAATGTGAAATGGAAAATGCCTTGAATGTGTTGAAAAATGGTATTGTGAAATTGGTCAAAAGATTTAATAATCATGTTGCTGTTGTGGATGAAACAATTTTTGAGTTGAAAAGTGAATTGAAGGATGTTAAGGAAAATGAAAAATGTTTCAAATCAAAAATTGGATGAGCTAATTAATTTAATTCACACCAGAAATGATGTTAATGACCAAAAGGGTGAGAGTAATAAGAGAAATGCCAGTTTTATGGAAGATAATCACGATAGACCTAAGAAGATAAGGGATCTGAAACTGTCTGTCAGTGAAGCACCATCATTTGATAGTAAGAAGATTGATGAGTTAGATGCTTGGATTTTTCATATGGAGTATTATTTGGAATCTAGAAACTGTGATCGTGATGATTATATTTTTTTTGCTGTTAGCTGTCTGAAAAGTGATGCTCTGTTTTGGTATTACATTCAGAAGAGGTCTAATTTGATTCCTGAAAATGCTGATTGGGAAGCTTTTAAGACCGCGATCAAATCGCGTTTTCTTGTTTGTCACTTATAAATCCAGAATGGAAGAAAAGTGGCTTAACTGTTAGCAGACTGGATATATAAAAGATTACATTGTGGAATTTGACTCATCTAGCATTCATGTCATACGTTTGATCGATGAAATGGTTAAGTTACATTTCTTGAACTATCTGAATACTATACTGAAATCAGAACTTAAACATCAAAAATATATTAATTTGAAGGAATTACAAGATAAAACATTGGAATTAGAGGATCAGTTGGGGTATAATCGTGAAACTCAACCACTCAGGGGAAATTTCAATGAAGTATCAGAGTGGGATGAGAAGGAGTTTGAGGAAGAGGGTTTGAATGCAGGTCTGGTGAATAGGCAAAATATCTTCAGGGGAAATCACAGAGGTAGACACAGTGTTAATGTAGGAAACAAATTTCACAATAGAGGGGGTTATATTAAGAGTCCTAAACCAAGTTTTAATGCCCAGAACCCAATCTAAGCATTCCCACATGCACTATTTGTCAAAAAAAAGGTCATAGGGCATCTAAGTGTGCACAACTGAAGAAAATAAATTGTTATAACTGTTGAGAGGAGGGACATTTCAGCAGAGAATGCACAAAACCGAAAAAGAAAGACACTTGTTTTAAATGCGGAGGTCCACATCATTACGCTAAGGAATATACAGATAAGGGATCTCTTAAAACAGTTGATGTCAATGAAGGTTTTCAAGAAGATATTGCATTATATTTAGCTGAGCAGAGAGCCAAGAGGTGGGAAACGTAAAGGACTAGGTGAAAGTCCTAAGTTGAGTCGATCAGATCCAAAGGTTAAGGAGTTAACTCTGGAGGGCAAGCTAATGAATGGAAAGGCTAGGATAGCTAAATTAATTATGATGTTAAATACACTCCATAGTTTGAACAATCCTTCTGATAAAACTCTTAACAACAGACCTATGTTAGGACAGTTAAGTAACAATGACACCAGACACAGTTTGATCAAATTTGAGACTTTAGTGGAAGGAAAACCATTGAGAGTTATGGTACATTCAGGTGCTACATAGAATTTTATTTCACATAAGTTTGTTGAGAAAAATAAAATTCCTAAAGTCATAAGGGGAAAAAATTTACATGTTGAAGTGGCAAATGGTAATAAGTCTACATTAGATTTACAAAATGACACAATAGAAGTTGATATCCAAGGTCATAAAATAAAAGTTGTGTGTGAAATAATGAATTTAGGTAGTGAGGAGCTATTACTGGGAAAGCCTTGGTTAACTGAACATAACCCTATAATTAATTGGGAAACCAACACCTTGAGAGTGAAGTCTGAAAACGGTTGGAAGGTTTTGCAAACATTATCTTCAAAGAAGTTACATAGAAATCATATAAACAACATAACCAAATTGGGAGTTGAAGGTTTGATTTTTACTAAACAATTTAAAAAGCATTTAAAAGATATAACAAATCATGATTTATTTTTATTAGTAACTGAGGCAGTTACTGATGAAATTGGGGGAGAAAACAGTACATTGATGTCATTTATAAATTAGACACCACTAAAAATCTTGAAAAACAAAAATCTGATTTTGTAAATGACATTAATACATCTGATGTTGCTGTGGAAGATTTAGTTTTTGAATTTATAGAAGTTTTCCCAAGTGACTTACCCTCAAAGAGGCCACTTTCCCGAGATGTGGAACATGTTATTAACCTTGAACCTGGATGTAATCCTCTTGTCACATGAATTTATTAGCACAGTTTCTTTGAGCAGGAGTTAAAGAAATAAATCAAGGAGCTTCTCGAGAAAATACATATTCAGCCCAGCAAATCACTGTACGGAGCACCAGTTCTCTTCGTCAAAAAAAAGGACGGAAAGTTGAGGATGTGTGTCGACTATCGTAGCTTGAACAAGATTACGGTGAAGGATAAGTATCCGTTACCTTTAATTTCTGATTTGATAGATCGTTTAAAAGATGCTCAATTATTTTCTTTGATTAATCTTGCGTAGTGGCTTTAATCAGGTGCCAATTAGAATTGAAAATGTTGATAAAACTGCTTTTATAATTAGAGTCGGTCATTTTGAATGGATAGTGATGCGATTTTGTTTGACGAATGCACAACCTACTTATCAAAGATTAATGAACCAAACATTTTCTGATTATATAGATGAGTTTGTTCAGGTGTTTATAGATGATATTTTAATTTACAACGAATTTAAAGAACAATATATAATTCATTTAAGGAAAGTGTTGGAAAAGTTAATGGAATGAAAACTATATGGAAAATTGTCAAAATCCAGTTTTCTTAAGAGTGAACAATTATTTTTGGGACATATAGTTGTTGGGGAGGGTGTTAAAACATATCTATCCAAAATTATTGCAATCCAAAATTGGAAGCGACCCACTAATGTCACAGAAATTAGATCATTTTTGGGATTGGCCACTTATAACAATAATTTTATCAAAAACTTCAGTATGATCGCCGCACCTTTGACATATTTCCTTCGGGAGAAGGAGACGTTTCTGTGGGTAGCCGATCATGAGAGAGCTTTCGAGGAACTAAAAGGGAAGTTGACCTCTGCCTGTACACTACACCTTGAATCGTTATTAGCGTATAGAAATTATTAGTGTAAAGAAAAAATTAGCGTCATTCATTCTAATTTAGTTCCAGGAGACGTGGCAGATTATGGTCTATGTTCTTAAATAGTGTAATTTATTATATTTAAGGTATCGATGTCAAAATTTTGGGGTGCCGATATAGCGTACATAAGGC
This sequence comes from Zygnema cylindricum, assembly GCA_037447655.1. Taxonomy (NCBI): domain Eukaryota; kingdom Viridiplantae; phylum Streptophyta; class Zygnematophyceae; order Zygnematales; family Zygnemataceae; genus Zygnema; species Zygnema cylindricum. The sequence continues at coordinate 56,745 of JBBHKE010000953.1, forward strand.
TAATAACAATTCACGGTGCAGTGTATCTTCATCATGTTGGGGAATTTGAAGTTTTGATCGGTATTGATGCATCTGATAAAGGTCTAGGTGCATTCATAAGTCAATAAGTTGGAAAACATTTTCATCCTATTGCTTTTTAGTCCAAGAAATTTAATGATGCTGAAAATAACTATCCGGTACAGGAAAAGAAATTACTTGCAATAGTTCATGCATTGGTGAAATGACGTTGTGATTTACATAATAAACAATTTACAGTTTATTGTGATAATAAGGCACACTCCTCTCTACAAAGATTAAGTGATGCATAGATTATGACAGACAGACAAGTCAGGTGGATGCATAAATTGTCATATTTCAAATTTAACATCAAACATATTCTCGGAAAGACAAACGTAGTGGCAGATCTTTTAAGTAGATGTTTTGAGATAAGCGTGATGGTTCGGGATGAATTGTTTTTAGATGGTGTTAGAAATGGTTATGATCAAGATCCTTATTTTGCTGTGATTTGCAAATATATTTTGGGAGGAAATTCTGACCCATGGAATGAAAGGCATGTCAAAAACTTCAGAATAGAATATGGTTTACTGTATTTGCCAACACAGGATAGATTATGCATTCCTGAAATGAGAGACTTAAGAAAATGACTTTTACAAGAAGCCCATGAGCATTTAGGATATATAGGTCAAGATAAATTGGTCGGTTGCAAAGTAGATTGTTTTGGCGCGGGATGGCAAAAGAGGTGTCGAAACACGTCGAAAGTAGTGACCTATGCCAACAGAGTAAACCTAGTAACCAAAAACCTAGAGGTCTCTTAAAACCTTTAGATATCCGCGAAATACCATGGGAATCTGTCAGTATGGATTTTATTTTCAGGTTGCCAGCTACGTCTAGAAGAAATGATAGTATCATGGTCGTAGTTGATAGGTTCAGTAAAATGGCAATATTTATCCCTTAAAAATTACTCATTCAGTTGTAGATATTGCAAAGTTATATTTTGACAAGGTGGTTAGACATCATGGAGTTCCTCTGTCTATAGTTAGTGATAGAGATTCTAAATTTACGTCTGCATTTTGGAAAAAATTGCAGCAAAATTTAGGCACTGAATTAAAAATGAGTACCTCTTATCATCCTTAGACAGATGGACAGACAGAAAGGATAAATCGTACACTGGAGGAAATGCTTAGGACTGTTTGTAGTGGAGTTCAGAACAGATGGGAATCTAAACTGCCATTAATGGAAGTTGCATACAATCCATGTAAACATGTTAGTACACGATTCTCACTGTTTGAAGTTGCATACGGATACCAACCTAGAGAAGCATTAGACTTAATGACGAGGGTCACTCAAGAGAGTAGAAATCTGGAACAGAGTTTTGGGAATACATTCAAACAGTTTGGAAAACAGTACGGGATGCATTAGTGGAGGCACAAATGAGGCAAGGGTTAAATGCTAACCACAAACGGGGTGATTCGGTGGTAAGCGAAGGTGACAAGGGCTCTTACAACTCATTACAAGTGTAAGATCGAGGGACAATCGGATCCTACGGGGAAATTCGCTCCTTAGTCCATTGGACCATTTACTCTAATCGAGATCATATCGTCAGTTTCTGCCAAATTAGACTTCCCACCTTCAACAAAAATTCATCCAGTAATACACATCAGTCAATTAAAACCAACAAGTCTTCAGCCAACTGAAAGAGAATTGGAAGATAATCCTTCAATAATTATAGAACCTGAGGTCCACAGATGGGTAATAGATTGGGTTGGTCAATGGTTTAAGGTCAGCAATACTATATTCTGGCAAGTGCATTATCTAGGAAGGCCAGAAGATGAGTTAACTTTAGAAGATAAGAGTTCAAAGTTTTTACAAAGGTATTGGAGGGATACTAGTATAGAGGTCCTGTCTTGAGAATGAAATGTGTTTTAACCGAGGTCAATTAAAAATAAAAAGGGGATGATGTAACAGTAATAGTGGATCGAACTTGGTCGTAAATGGGTATTTAAAGGTTATGAATATAAAATTATTAATTTGGAAGACGTCCGCGAATGAATCGCGCGATTTGGAGTTTTAATTCAAAAGGAACAACGATAGGTGTATTTAGGTGACAGCACGGGGTCAAACTAACAAGTGGGTATCATTGAAACGGGTTTAGTGTCAAGTTAGTACTGAAATTTTGCGTGTACGTTTCATAAAATACTAATGAAACATTTAGTCGTTTAGTGCGCACGATGGTTCGTTTCCTACAATTTGTAGTACGAAACGTCATTATCACTTAATGGAATTATGTAGGTAGTTTTGTGTGCGAAATTTGCGACGCAAGTTCGTGCGAAGTCGCGTTTTGTTTGGCGCGCACTTTTACACGTAAATGTTATGTAGTGAAATGTAACGTTTGATTGGTTGGTAAATGCTATGTAGTTAGGATGAGATTGCACACGTTTTTGCATTGGTTAGTCTGAGTCCTTGTTGATCAATGATTGGCCCAGGTAAAACATGTTCAAGGGAGCGTTGATTTTGGCCTGGGTGGTCCAGGGCGATGATGGATAAATAGTGAAGTCGAAGAGAAAAGTATACATATTTTCCTTTGGAAAATTCTGCGGAAATTCTGACTGATTTTGGTCTTGAGCGATTAAAACCAAATTGGAGCATTGGCATTTTGGCACTGAAATCTCTTACAAACTAAGTAGTGTTTTAGTAGTTAAGAGATAAAACTACTAAGAGTGGAGAGTAGTGGAAAACACTTTAAAATAAGGGTTGGGCCACGAGGGCAAGAGACCAATGTTATGTTATGTTAACTAATGTTTTGTGGACAGAAGCTTCTTCTAATTTAAAGTTTATCGTTATGTGAGTGCTTTCCAATGTGTGGAATGTGTGGTTGAAATTGGTTGTAGTAATAGGATTTTATGAGAGGTAGGAGATCCTATTACAATAGTTCTCACTTTTACTAATTTGTAGCCTTTTTACCAACAACATACACGTACATTTTATTTTCTTATCGCTAATCGATAATTATCGGTCCATACTTCATACATAATGTTTAATATTATGTACTGAAAAAACCACACCGTAATGTAAATGTTATTCTCAACACCCCCTTCCTTCCCCCCCCCCCCCCCCCCCCCCCCCTCAATCCCCATGGGGGATATATTGGTTATATCAGAAATTATAGGTAATAATTAACTATAACGATAATCACAAATTTATCGGTTTTGTCATCGATGACGAAAACTGATGTATCGATTATCGAATTTATGGCCGATAAGAAACTCGACGATACACATCAATATTAATTACTAAGTAAGAGTTTTACAATATATATATCTAGAAAAATGCCCACATTATATGCATACTCTATTTGTGTAAAGCATGTGCACCCCAAATTTGCGTGAGAGGACGCCTCTATTGAAACTCAACATTATAGCGTAACGATGCACCACTTATTGACAGATCAACATGTTTTTTTGTTCAACAACGTTGGGGACACCAAATACTCAAACATATCAGGAAAGAAAGCAGCTGCTAGCGGACATGAACATAAACTTTGGTTGCGGGCGGACGCTCATGAGACAAATGTGCCATGTGGTATATCAAATCGTACCTATCTCGGGTAGCCTTTTCACTTGATTTTAACTATTTTACGGCCGTAATTAAAGACAACTTTAATTACTTTTTAACCTTTTTATAAGAATTATATTTTTCAACAAATTTCAGCCATTTTGATGCCCATTTAATTTTATGTGCAACTCCAGCACTAAATTTCAACCTAATAAAAAGATGGGTTTTGTGCATGTTGATCACATAACATATTATATGGACCTCCTATAATGCACTACACAATGCACGATAGACCTTATGATTTAGACACCGTACGATATCCTGGATACGAAAATCCGTTCCGCCGTTCGCTGATTTTGTCGGTACACTGTACAATCTCTTAGATACTCAAACACACTCCGCATTCGTTGATTTCTCTGGTTTGGTCCTAGATACTCGAATCGATTCCACCATTCGCTGATTTCATTAGTCACGTACGGTCCAGGGAGACAATCATAACGCCTATCCAACAGTCCTACGGCGACAATGTGACATGTACGGATTCTCGAGTTCCCTAACGACGTCATCCAACGCGACGTTACACCTTGTTCCGACTTTAGTTTAAGAGTAACAATTTCCGTCCGGATTTTCTTTCTACGAAGGCGAATCCTCGTCCTGTTCTTTATCTGCCAAGGTGAATCTTGGCAGGGAACACAAGGTCACTTCAAAAATTTGAAAGGAGAGATTTGAGAGTCTAAACGAAACCGAATAAGCATTGTGGAGGATGGTTGTGGCATTGTCCCCTCCGCATTCTGCGGCGCGACATATAGTGCAATGCCAGCAGCATGGCGCAGTGGTGATTGTGGACGACCGCACTCATAGGGTAAGTGGGAGAGAGGGAGAGAGGGAGAGTGCAGGGAGCCCCTAGCCATATCATAGGAGTGGTGGATTGACGTTCATCCACCATATATAAGACAAAATATGTCTAGCCTGAGTGACGTAAGCTGTTTTGCAGGTCCTGGCCTTAACCGCTAATCTTTTTGACTTCATCGACGTCCGTCGCCATGTCGGCAGACGTAATCCACAGGATGTGTTGGGGCTGAAACTCCATGAGCTCGTCAATGAAGAGGTAAGCATCATATGACTTACATTACAAAGAATGAGCTGATGGAAAAAGGTAATCGTGAAAGCCTCAAGCATCCTTTTTCTGCTTTGTAGATCTCCCGTGAAAATACACAGCTAGCAAAGCGGTATGCTAAGCTGCCTGTGAGGAAGTCATAGAAACAGTTTTCAGATTTTGGTTGAATTCTTGACAGGCTTTTTCCATTCTTACTGCACTTCTTCAACGGGCCACCATGTACGGCACAAGCACTTGCCAAATCACGTTAACCATTGGAGGTGAGTGTTCAACAGAGTTATTTTTTCTTAAATTGTCTGCTCTATTTGTGTAGCATGTGACTTGCTGTAATAGACTACGTTTTTGTCTCGGCGTCAAGCAGATGTCCCCCAATGTGGGTACACACTAATGGTTTTTGGCTTGTGCAGGACCCAATCTTTGTGTGACTGGCTGCCGAAGCAACCCTGGAGTTATTTTAAGTTTAGAGGTAGATTCTGAACAAGGTATTTCTGCTCAACCTTTACATGTTTGTCGGGGTTTCTTTTTGAGGCAACCACTGGTCTCTTTTGTACTTTCGTCCGAGCTTGTGACTTTAGTATCCAAGTCCTGAAGCAGAAAAAGAAAAATCATTTTGAACATACTATCGAAGGTGTCTTGATGCGGACATACTGTGCATCTGAGAATCCTGCATCTGAGAATCCTGCATCTTGCTGTTGTTGCCTTTCAGGTTGTTACAAGTTACAAATGTTGTAGGTAGGGTTTTACTTAGGTATCTTCTTTAATGTGAGAACCCCTGGAAACTGACACAAAATTTCATTGGCAGTTACTCGACTTCACTTTCATCAACTTGCCCGAAGAGCCATTGACCGCCTTCAAGAAGCTCCCAATAGAGACATAGCATGGCTTTGCAATGCTGCGGTACAGGTAATGCAGGAATCCTACTTTTTTGATCGACAATTCAGTCATTCGGCAACACTGTCTATTTTTTTTTCTTTCAAATTTACTTTGGCAAGAATTTTGGGCTGAGAAAGCTTGATGGGCATAAATTTAAGCCTCAGGCGCTGGAAGGAGTTAGTCCAGGGGAGATCCAATTGTAGTAGCTTTCTGAAAACTTGGTTTTTGCATGTCCTCGCAGGAATTGAAAGGATTGACTGGCTATGATAGAGTGACTATTGGGCGAGTGTCCGATGATAACCACGCACAGGTAAAGCTTGATTTTCCCCGACAATCTGCTTCCTAATGCTGGTTATTTTTACATTTCTGGATCACAAGTAGCTGTAGACCTGCCAACAGGCCTCACAACGCCTTTTGTTTTTCACTTGTTCTTCAGATTATTGCGGAGGCTGCGAATAGTGACGTTGAACCTATGCTCGGCTCGTACTTTCCTCCAGCTCACATTCCACAGGTAATGCATATACCTGTCATTGAGGCTCAAATGCTTATGTTAGCGAAGCACGGCACACATATGTGACCCCTTACATTTTGAATACAAAGGGTTGAGAATTATTGACGCATGCATTTTTGTCAGCTTATTCCATTTTTGTTTTGTCAAATTTGAGCAGCGAATAGCTGTGTAGTGATTCTCAGCGTTGAGTCTGGAATTGGGTTCAAACTCCAGGCAGGTTAAGCTTATTATGGAATGCCAAACTGTTTAGTGACCATGTTTTGTGGTTTTGAATATGGTCCAAATATGGAGTTGACAGGCATGGCTGGAAGAAGGCACGAAAGAACAGATTCCTATGCGCTTCATCTTCGACGTTTTAGCAGGACAGGTGGAGCTGCTTCAAGATGGTTCCCCTGTACAACCTAGTGGCCTTCCCGCGTCCCCTCTAGCAGGTGAGTCTCGTAGGTTTGAGGGTCCCTTTCTTTTCCCTTTTTGACATGGTAAATGCCCTAGAAGGAAGATTCTAACACATTTCTAGGAATTACAGTGAAGGTACAAACTATGCAGTGGCTCTGCAATCTTATGGGAGTTCTGCTTGTGTCGTTTCTAGGTAGTGGGCTGAATAAAATCCTAATTTCTATTCAATTATTTGCCGCAAGGGTTTGAAATGTTCGCTGAACCAATGCTTTGGTACTGACGGTTCCGTACTTTCATTTGACCAACTCAATTCTTTCAGGTCTTTCCACCATTTTCAGATTAGTTGACCAGTCCCAACCCAGGTGTTGATGCAGTGCCACGCTTTACCTCACTTTGCAGGAGTGGATGCAAAACAACGAGAAGCTCTCCTTGCAATGGGAGTCCGATCGTTGCTCCTCATGCCCTTGATTCTCGTTAGTAGAGCACAACGGAAAGTTTGGGGTTTAATAATATTTCACAGTTATGATCAACCGAGGACAGTTCCATGCTCGCAGAGAGCTGCATGCACATTTTTGGTACAGGTGAGTTCCAGATTATATTACAGTGGATGAAAGGAGGACATATATGAATTGTATCACTTGTTTTGTAGGATTTCAAAATAATTTTGAGATAATTCTTACATCGAGAATATTTTATTGTGTTCTTTTTCAGGCACTTAGGGCTCATCTCATGACCTCAGTGAAAGGTGCGGAAAGGGCGGAGAATCGACGGATTTCAAGTTTACAAGCAACAATTTGCGACCGTCTGACACATCAAGTCCCTTCTGCTTTGGTTTCCGAGACTCCCTCTATCAAAGACCTCGTGAGTGTTCTGACCTTCTTCACTTGAATTTGGGCTTGTGGACTCATATGTACTTATGGGTACGTTTCTTTGTCAGTCACCGTCAAAATATAGCAGACAATTCAAACTTTTTTCTTATAACAGGCTTCCAAAATTGTTCTCGGTGGTCAATGAAATAACTCCACACACTGTTCTATGATTCGATTGGAGACTGAAATAGGTATTTGAAGAGTTTTATGGGTGGCTTCTTTTCATTCAGTTTTGAAATGGGCATGTAAAAATCATTGACCTTTGGACCAGTCTCAATGATTTCCCAGTCCCAAGGTCATTGCAATTTGGGACAGATAAGAAAAGGTTTGTGTTTCTGAAAGTGAATCGTCAATGTTTTGCAGGTTTTTCTCGCTGTAACGTGACCAAGTTTACAACCAAATTCTAACAGGGTTTGACTTTTGCATGGGTTTATCGTGCTGACAGATTCCCTGTGATGGGGTTGCTCACTTGCGAGGGGGGCAAGTGGTTAAAAATGGCATATGTCTCGCCGATAAACAGGTGAGTTTTTTCCTGATATAAATGCATGTTCAAAATTGTGAAGAGATGTGATGCCGGAGGCTATGGCCATGATCCTTTCGCAGGCAGGTTTTCCATGTCCAAAAATCGATCATCAATTTTGTGGTGTTTCTGTTGCATTGCGACATGAGGGGTACGGCAGTGTTACCTGTTGCAAGTTACAGAAAGAAAGAATAGACACTCTCCTGTAATATGTTTACCATTTATGCCAGTGCTTATCCTTAAGCAATTACAGTTTTTTGAGGTTTTTTGACTAGACTAATGTATGTCAGATGTATTGATTCATTTCAACAGTAAGATCCTCCATGTTGGTTGAGTGACGTTACCTCCACATTTTTTCCTGCAGATCCAAGATCTTGTTGCTTGGGCAAAAGAAAGAACCAACACTGATAACATATTCTACACTGCTAGTTTGGCCGAGGACGGTTTTTCAGCCACTGATGATTGGACAGATGTCATATGTGGGGCACTAGTGGCTCCTGTGTCGGACACCGATGTTTTTGTATGGTTCCGTAAACGTAAGCCCGTAATTGTTTCATTCTCTTCTAATCACTTAAGTGTCATTTTTCTTCCTTTCTTTCTATTTTTGTTGGCAACGGTTGTTGTATCTGGCAACTAGCCACTGGAGAGAGCAAATAAGAGAAGGTCTTTGTAAAGCTGATTTTTTATCGCTGTCTTTCTTTATTATTGCTGCAGCATTAGTTTGCTTATCTTATTTTTCTCCCTCTCTCTGTCCCTTCCTCGCCCTTGCACTTGCCCTCTCCTATCGCACTCCCTCTCTCTCTATCCCTCTTCCTCATCATCCCCCCGCTCGCACTCCACTTCCTGTTCTGTGTCCAGGACTTCAAGTGGCTCCTAAATGGGCGTGGACTGACGCGGCAGCTGGAGGAAGCTCCTCGGTTGAACAGAAAAAGATTTGGTACGAAGCCAGATCCGTTCATTGGACTCATGGGGAGGTATGTTTATCTAACATTTTTTTGTTTTCCTGGTTTTTGCTTGACTGTCTATCTTTTCGGCATTTTGTGCCTTCATTACCGAGGATGTTGTTAGCTAATATCCTTGAAGACATTCATGATTCTGTAATCTGTTGTCAAACCTGCAATGTGTTATGACTTTCTTTCTGCAGTTTGACCTGGTCACTAATCTTGCTGAGGGAAGTCAAGCATTCAGGATGCTGACATTGCCTATTTGTCATCTTCCCAGTTGGCGGGCGTTAAAGGTCTCCAGAGACTTGCTCAGGAGACACTGAATGGAAACAGTGAACCAATGAAAACCATGATGCTGGTGATATATCGTCCCATTTCTCCTCGCTTCTTTTGTTCTTTTTCTTGCCTTTTCATTTTTCTGCGTTCTTACTCATCGCTATTATTTCTATTCTGAACTTGATTCTGGGGTTTTGGAATTGACCAGGTTCGCCTGAATGAGGAGAGGTTACGAGCTATGCAGGATCTTGCAATGGTGGCTCGTGATTTGGGTAGAATGATGGAGATTTCTAAAACCCCAATTATGGGGATCAGTAGGGAGATGGCTATCACAGAATGGAACAAGCGAATGGCAGAGCTCACCGGGAGACCCAAGGTACTTTTCCTCCATACCTTTCTCTAATTATCTTTCTTTCCTTACACACTCGTTTTCTTACCGTGTCTGTATCTTTCAGATTGTGTTTTCTCGCGGTCAAGTATTAAAAGAAATATTTTCCCAGAATCACGCAACAACTTGAAAGTACAGCTGTTTGATGACAGGAAATAAAAACATTTGTTTTATAAATTGTACAAAATGGTTGGTGAATTTGGTGCTGAAGGAAATCGATTTCGGATAAAATGGTTTGTTTGGCAGGCATCAGTTATTGGCAAAGGATTAGCTGAGATACTTATACCTCAAAATATTGAAACGACGCGTCTCAAATTGGAAAAAGCGATGGAAGGAAAAGCTCAAGACCATGTGGAGCTTATGCTGAAATGTACAACAAAATCGCCAGCAAGTCAGCAAAACATGACAGGAAAAGGGAAAACTGCAGATGGAGAAAATGATGTGGGGATAATGGTATTAATGGCCACTATGACTCCCCAGTGGGATTCCACAAATGAAGTTATTGGTGTTAGTATTATTGGACAAGATATCACGGAGCAAAAACAGATGATGAAACGGTTTGAAGATGGAGTTGCAACAGATTACAAGCAGATGCTGGATAAGGTAGTTGGATTTTTGATCTCTTAAGGGATATTTACCCTGAATTTGCCCAGTGCGTATCAATCACAATTTGCATTTTAACACTCAAGTGAAGTCCCATAGAACTGTTTTAACAGTGATTTTACTTCACACTCAGCTGCTTATCTTGGGCACTTCTATTTTGAGATTTGTTCAGGTTTCTGTTTGTTCTGGCTTTGTTACAATTCATCATTTTCCATTTCCTGGTCGCTGTTGCACATATTAAGCCAATAAAGTTTAGTGGTATTGAAAAGCCGTCTTGTATTCCTTGTTGAAATCCCTGATTAATGTATTCATTTTATTTTTGTTTTGGGCAGGCTACCATGCCAATATGGGGAGTTGACAAGGAGGGGAGAATTGTGGAATGGAATAATGCCATGGCTAAGGTGAGTAAGTTGTATGGAGATAATGCGTCTATTGTATCTATGTTTTCTTGTGGTGTGATGGGATGCCACATGCCACGCTTTTTCTACTCGAGGACTCGCTTTTGTTTACCTATTCAGTTGCCTAGTATGCTACAAAGTGTTACTATGGAAAATAATCAGCAGGTGTTGGACTAGCCTTGTAATGACTTGCGAGTTTTAATGTACTTTGAGCAGGAATTGTGAGAGAAAATTTTCCTTCGATGTTTCTCTAACAGTATCTTCTAAACCTTGTGTGTGTCAGACCAGCGGAATTTCCAAAGACCAGGCCATTGGGAAGAGCCTCGTGGGAGAGCTTGTAGGTTTGGAAAAACGACTAATGGTGCCAGAAAAGGATATGCTTCTCTCTTTGGAATTTGCAATTGAACGGGCTCTTGCTGGCCACGAAACTCCCTTAGTAGGTTTCAATTTTGTTAATGATGAGGGCAGAAGTGTGGATTCTGTCCTCAACATCCAGCTTCGAAAAGAGGATTCTTTAAACTCAACACAGGTGAGCCGAGTAATGAGAGCTCTGTACCACTCGAAATATCCAGGTTTTGCGTAAGATTTATTGTTTCAGTTTTGGGTTTTTGTGTTGGTAGGAAACCGTGCCTCATGTCTGTTGCTTCTGTTTATCATGGAAGGACGAGAAATATGAAGTTGATCAGACTGGCCTCCTTTGTGCTTAGCTGTGCTTTATTTTTGCATGGGAGTGACCGTTAGTTTTACTATTTGCAGGACAAAAGAGGCTGTTTTTCTTTTTTCAATGTTTCTAGTATTTGATCTAGTTAGCTATTGTAAGATGCACTAAGAGTCTGTCAAGCTTCTACTTTTCTTGCCTTCCTGTGAGCACTCTTTAATCACACTGGTGTCTGGGCGGGGATAGTATTTTGTTGCTTGTTGTCCTTTGTCCGTATCTCCGCGTGCCTATTATCCGCAACGTCAGTTCTGTCTTTTATTTCTTTTTGTATGATAAGGTTTTCATCAGCAGTTGGTTTGAGAGACAGCTATTTTTCTGCTCTGTACTTTCATGTTTTCAGGAGCCTTTCTGATAAGAGCGGTTTTTGCAGAATGTCCAGCTTATGTGAAGCCTCTAGGATAGTATATGCACTTTTGACTTTGACAATGAATAAGTCCCACCCTGGGACGCAAAATCTCTGACCAACTACACCCCTGTGTAGCCTGGACTCCCCTGAGTCCGCAGCAAAAAGAATCGCTGAAGCCTCTAGGATAGTATATGCACTTTTGTCTTTGACAATAAATAAGTCCCACCCTGGGACGCAAAATCTTTGACATACTACACCCTTTTGTAGCCTGGACTCTCGTGAGTCTGCAGCAAAAAGAATCGCTGAATTTGCTCACCTGAGCATTAAGTTATGGCTGACCAAAGTTGGTCCATAAATACAGGTGTTATCTGTGAGAGAGGCTGAAAAACCGAAAAATATTCTAAGTCCTAAGCTACCTCTCTAAACATATCTCTAAGCTACTAGACCAATCATATTACTGTAAAGTACAAGAAGGTACAGGTAGCGTTGTACTTCTTGTACGGCCATAGTACGGCATAGCCGGTCCGCTGACGCATGTCAGTTCCGGAGCCGTAGTTGCTCCTTCTGTAATGTCCGTTGTCTAACCATATATTGCCACTTGTCATCCGCCGACATCTGCTCCGCAAACCACCAAATGTCTATTCCGGTATTCCGGCCCCACTGTGAGTTGTTCGATCTAGACATTTTAATTTCGTCCGTCGAAATTAAATTTTAACTCGTAATTTCCGTGCGGTCCTGATTTCGTGCGACGCGGTATGTTTCCATGCATAAATCGTTCCGTAACTTGTTAAATGAAATGTTTGGCGTTGTACGACTTTAAATTATTATCGCGCCATATACATGTATCGAATCTTCAAGGCTTACTAGATAAGGCGTGCGGCTGTTCCGTACGGTGATCATTCAGAGGTCACTGGGTCAATTCTCACAAGGTGCAGTAATATATTTTGCAAAGAAAAAAACTGCCCTGAATGATCTGCCTGTCTCCTTTAGCTGCAACAGGCAGCCATGGCTTTATACAGGTCCTCAGTGACTACGACAAGTATGAGGGTTGCAGTAAGTCCATAAGGAAGACTACAAAATACCTTCATTTTCAACACTAACCCCTTCCACTTCCCAAGAAGGCAACAATGCTCCCCCCCTCCAACGCCACCCCTCTCACCACGATTGGGATTTTGTTCGCAATCTTAACGTTATGGGATGTTACCATTTGGGTTACCCAGACCACGACTCTATTCGCGGATTCCTCCTCATCTTCGAGAGATCGTTCAAGTTGCGCTTCGGTTCCCGCTTGGGCTTTTGGCTGATGATATCAATAATCTTGCTGCCTGGCATCTTTTCCTTTTGATTTCCCTTTGGGTTTTGATTCTACCTCCCCGTGGAGGTGCTAGCGGGGCGTGAGAGACACGGTCACGGTGTCAACGTTTTCTTCGTGGAGATTGGGAATCTCTTCAACAAGAACACACAGACCGCGTAATTGGCCTTTTTGTGACGCCTCATCGCCGCCAAGCTCCATCTCCAACTTCTACGGCTCGCATGTGGCGGGCCGTGCACCTTGGTCGATGTGGTGAGCTCTCTCGTGCTGCCCGTGCACTACGACATTTCACACCGTCTCCCACAACAACGTCGACAGTTGAAGCCCTGCGAGACCTTCATCTTGTGGCACCGGGTGATGTTCTATCATTTGTTCATTCATATAAACCTTTATAACCCGTTGACCTCGACCAACGTGCCTTTACTAAAGCTCTAGTTCGGTCCTCTCATCTCTTAGTTGGGGGACCATCGTGGATGGTTTATGAGCTTTTCCGCGAATCTATTTTCTCTGGAAAATCCATCACAAGGTTTTGATTTGTTGTTTAGAGTGGCTTCTCAATTAGTTCGGGGTCTTGTGCCAACTATAGTCCCACTTCTCGCAGCGGCATGTCTTGCCGCTGTCTCAAAGCCTGTTGATGGTGTTCGAGCGATTGCTGTAGGGGAATTTGTATATTATCTCGTGGCAAGATCAATATGTTTGCAGCTTCAAGGTGCTTTCCAATATCATTTTTCACCGCATCAATTTGGTGTCGCAACACGAGGCGGTTGTGAGGCATTAGTCCATGGTTTACGAGCGATTCTTAACTTGCATCCGGATTGGGTCGTTCTCCAAGTCGACATTGCCAACGCCTTTAACATTGATCGCAACGCCATTTTCTATGAGTTTCGACCCGCGTCGTCTCCTATTAACCAAATTTAATGGGTATCGTGAAACATGACCTTTTTATCATTATTTAATTAATTTTATGATGTATAATAAAGGCGTGTACATAAGGCATGTATATATTGCTCTCTGTTTTAACCAAGATGACACCAAAATAATATTACATGGCTCACAAATAGCCACGTGTAAATGGTTAGGTGTACCTTTTGGGAATGTTTCAACGTTTAGCGAGCATTCAAAAACCGCGTGTATATGTTTGGGCAATGTAAAGTATTCATAATGTTGGACAAAAAAACAAAAACATTAAAAAAGTGGATTGAACAATTGTCACTCAATTTTTTTCACTATTTTTGTGGCATCATACAATGGTTGGTTAATTTTGTTTACTGGTAGTGCAAGTTTCCCCTACGATTAAAGGCATTTTCAATGAGATTTGTATACTGGTAGGCTAAAACGAAATGCCCGATCATGAAGATGACGCCAAATAATAGTAATAAGGCTTATGCACTAATAATGATGATATTGTTACTTATAGAGCATAATTTGTACAATTGTGATTACACAATTATTACTATTACTAATGTTTAGCCTTTTACCAACAACATATACGTACATTTTTTTTTACCTTTCGTTAATCGATAGTTATCGGTCTATACTTCATGCATAATCTTTTATATTATATACTGAAAAAACCATACCCTGATGTAAATGTTATTTTCAACACCCCTCTCCTCCCCCCCCCCCCCCCCCCCACCCCCACGGTGGATATATCGGTTATATCATAAACTATAGGTAATAATTTCCGATAACGATATATACAAATTTATCGGTCCTGTCGTCGATGACGAAAACCGATGTATCGATTATCAAACTTATCGACGATACACATCAATATTAATTACTAAGTAAGAGTTTTACAATATATATATCTAGAAAAATGCCCACATTATATGCATACTCTATTTGTGTAAAGCATGTGCACCCCAAATTTGCGTGAGAGGACGCCTCTATTGAAACTCAACATTATAGCGTAACGATGCACCACTTATTGACAGATCAACATGTTTTTTTGTTCAACAACGTTGGGGACACCGAATGCTATGCGAACATACCAGGAAAGAAAACGGCCGCTACACCACCAATCGCTATTAGCTTAGTGTTCGCTAATTCCTTCCCGTTTTTTTTTATTTTATTATCCAATAGCGTAGCTTATTATATTTTTTTATGTACGCCATTTAGGGTTATTTTCCAAGTACCGTACAAAATGGAAGCACGTCATCTTTTAAATAGTGTGGTGTACGGTTATAGTCAGACCGTTAAAAAACGTACCTTTTAAGTGAAAAAGTACAATTCATTATGTTTAGTAGCCGCGGACGCACGAGAATGTGCGGTCTAAAAAGGGGATCAAATCGGGTTGTCGAATATCACGTTCGCATATATTCGTCCAACAACTACGTTTCGACTGTGTGAACGTACGATTTGTCATATTTTGTACAAATGCCTATATTAGGTTAAACATGTTTGCGACCGACATTTACTTTTTTCAAAGACCCAAATAAGAATTATTAAACAATTAGAATGTATGTTTTTTGTTCAAAATTTTCAAATTCTTAATTAGCGTAAACCACGGTAATTATTTATATATGCTAAAGAAGCTTATACTCTAATAGCGATTGGCGGTGTAGCGGACATGAACATAAACTTTGGTTGCGGGCGGACGCTCATGAGACAAATGTGCCATGTGGTATATCAAATCGTACCTATCTCGGGTAGCCTTTTCACTTGATTTTAACTATTTTACGGCCGTAATTAAAGACAACTTTAATTACTTTTTAACCTTTTTATAAGAATTATATTTTTCAACAAATTTCAGCCATTTTGATGCCCATTTAATTTTATGTGCAACTCCAGCACTAAATTTCAACCTAATAAAAAGATGGGTTTTGTGCATGTTGATCACAGAACATATTATATGGACCTCCTATAATGCACTACACAATGCACGATAGACCTTATGATTTAGACACCGTACGATATCCTGGATACGAAAATCCGTTCCGCCGTTCGCTGATTTTGTCGGTACACTGTACAATCTCTTAGATACTCAAACACACTCCGCATTCGTTGATTTCTCTGGTTTGGTCCTAGATACTCGAATCGATTCCACCATTCGCTGATTTCATTAGTCACGTACGGTCCAGGGAGACAATCATAACGCCTATCCAACAGTCCTACGGCGACAATGTGACATGTACGGATTCTCGAGTTCCCTAACGACGTCATCCAACGCGACGTTACACCTTGTTCCGACTTTAGTTTAAGAGTAACAATTTCCGTCCGGATTTTCTTTCTACGAAGGCGAATCCTCGTCCTGTTCTTTATCTGCCAAGGTGAATCTTGGCAGGGAACACAAGGTCACTTCAAAAATTTGAAAGGAGAGATTTGAGAGTCTAAACGAAACCGAATAAGCATTGTGGAGGATGGTTGTGGCATTGTCCCCTCCGCATTCTGCGGCGCGACATATAGTGCAATGCCAGCAGCATGGCGCAGTGGTGATTGTGGACGACCGCACTCATAGGGTAAGTGGGAGAGAGGGAGAGAGGGAGAGTGCAGGGAGCCCCTAGCCATATCATAGGAGTGGTGGATTGACGTTCATCCACCATATATAAGACAAAATATGTCTAGCCTGAGTGACGTAAGCTGTTTTGCAGGTCCTGGCCTTAACCGCTAATCTTTTTGACTTCATCGACGTCCGTCGCCATGTCGGCAGACGTAATCCACAGGATGTGTTGGGGCTGAAACTCCATGAGCTCGTCAATGAAGAGGTAAGCATCATATGACTTACATTACAAAGAATGAGCTGATGGAAAAAGGTAATCGTGAAAGCCTCAAGCATCCTTTTTCTGCTTTGTAGATCTCCCGTGAAAATACACAGCTAGCAAAGCGGTATGCTAAGCTGCCTGTGAGGAAGTCATAGAAACAGTTTTCAGATTTTGGTTGAATTCTTGACAGGCTTTTTCCATTCTTACTGCACTTCTTCAACGGGCCACCATGTACGGCACAAGCACTTGCCAAATCACGTTAACCATTGGAGGTGAGTGTTCAACAGAGTTATTTTTTCTTAAATTGTCTGCTCTATTTGTGTAGCATGTGGCTTGCTGTAATAGACTACGTTTTGTCTCGGCGTCAAACAGATGTCCCCCAATGTGGGTACACACTAATGGTTTTTGGCTTGTGCAGGACCCAATCTTTGTGTGACTGGCTGCCGAAGCAACCCTGGAGTTATTTTAAGTTTAGAGGTAGATTCTGAACAAGGTATTTCTGCTCAACCTTTACATGTTTGTCGGGGTTTCTTTTTGAGGCAACCACTGGTCTCTTTTGTACTTTCGTCCGAGCTTGTGACTTTAGTATCCAAGTCCTGAAGCAGAAAAAGAAAAATCATTTTGAACATACTATCGAAGGTGTCTTGATGCGGACATACTGTGCATCTGAGAATCCTGCATCTGAGAATCCTGCATCTTGCTGTTGTTGCCTTTCAGGTTGTTACAAGTTACAAATGTTGTAGGTAGGGTTTTACTTAGGTATCTTCTTTAATGTGAGAACCCCTGGAAACTGACACAAAATTTCATTGGCAGTTACTCGACTTCACTTTCATCAACTTGCCCGAAGAGCCATTGACCGCCTTCAAGAAGCTCCCAATAGAGACATAGCATGGCTTTGCAATGCTGCGGTACAGGTAATGCAGGAATCCTACTTTTTTGATCGACAATTCAGTCATTCGGCAACACTGTCTATTTTTTTTTCTTTCAAATTTACTTTGGCAAGAATTTTGGGCTGAGAAAGCTTGATGGGCATAAATTTAAGCCTCAGGCGCTGGAAGGAGTTAGTCCAGGGGAGATCCAATTGTAGTAGCTTTCTGAAAACTTGGTTTGTGCATGTCCTCGCAGGAATTGAAAGGATTGACTGGCTATGATAGAGTGACTATTGGGCGAGTGTCCGATGATAACCACGCACAGGTAAAGCTTGATTTTCCCCGACAATCTGCTTCCTAATGCTGGTTATTTTTACATTTCTGGATCACAAATAGCTGTAGACCTGCCAACAGGCCTCACAACGCCTTTTGTTTTTCACTTGTTCTTCAGATTATTGCGGAGGCTGCGAATAGTGACGTTGAACCTATGCTCGGCTCGTACTTTCCTCCAGCTCACATTCCACAGGTAATGCATATACCTGTCATTGAGGCTCAAATGCTTATGTTAGCGAAGCACGGCACACATATGTGACCCCTTACATTTTGAATACAAAGGGTTGAGAATTATTGACACATGCATTTTTGTCAGCTTATTCCATTTTTGTTTTGTCAAATTTGAGCAGCGAATAGCTGTGTAGTGATTCTCAGCGTTGAGTCTGGAATTGGGTTCAAACTCCAGGCAGGTTAAGCTTATTATGGAATGCCAAACTGTTTAGTGACCATGTTTTGTGGTTTTGAATATGGTCCAAATATGGAGTTGACAGGCATGGCTGGAAGAAGGCACGAAAGAACAGATTCCTATGCGCTTCATCTTCGACGTTTTGGCAGGACAGGTGGAGCTGCTTCAAGATGGTTCCCCTGTACAACCTAGTGGCCTTCCCGCGTCCCCTCTAGCAGGTGAGTCTCGTAGGTTTGAGGGTCCCTTTCTTTTCCCTTTTTGACATGGTAAAAGCCCTAGAAGGAAGATTCTAACACATTTCTAGGAATTACAGTGAAGGTACAAACTATGCAGTGGCTCTGCAATCTTATGGGAGTTCTGCTTGTGTCGTTTCTAGGTAGTGGGCTGAATAAAATCCTAATTTCTATTCAATTATTTGCCGCAAGGGTTTGAAATGTTCGCTGAACCAATGCTTTGGTACTGACGGTTCCGTACTTTCATTTGACCAACTCAATTCTTTCAGGTCTTTCCACCATTTTCAGATTAGTTGACCAGTCCCAACCCAGGTGTTGATGCAGTGCCACGCTTTACCTCACTTTGCAGGAGTGGATGCAAAACAACGAGAAGCTCTCCTTGCAATGGGAGTCCGATCGTTGCTCCTCATGCCCTTGATTCTCGTCAGTAGAGCACAACGGAAAGTTTGGGGTTTAATAATATTTCACAGTTATGATCAACCGAGGACAGTTCCATGCTCGCAGAGAGCTGCATGCACATTTTTGGTACAGGTGAGTTCCAGATTCTATTATAGTGGATGAAAGGAGGACATATATGAATTGTATCACTTGTTTGTAAGATTTCAAAATAATTTTGAGATAATTCTTACATCGAGAATATGTTCTTGTGTTCTTTTTCAGGCACTTAGGGCTCATCTCATGACCTCAGTGAAAGGTGCGGAAAGGGCGGAGAGTCGACGGATTTCAAGTTTACAAGCAACAATTTGCGACCGTCTGACACATCAAGTCCCGTCTGCTTTGGTTTCCGAGACTCCCTCTATCAAAGACCTCGTGAGTGTTCTGACCTTCTTCACTTGAATTTGGGCTTGTGGACTCATATGTACTTATGGGTACGTTTCTTTGTCAGTCACCGTCAAAATATAGCAGACAATTCAAACTTTTTTCTTATAACAGGCTTTCAAAATTGTTCTCGGTGGTCAATGAAATAACTCCACACACTGTTCTATGATTCGATTGGAGACTGAAATAGGTATTTGAAGAGTTTTATGGGTGGCTTCTTTTCATTCAGTTTTGAAATGGGCATGTAAAAATCATTGACCTTTGGACCAGTCTCAATGATTTCCCAGTCCCAAGGTCATTGCAATTTGGGACAGATAAGAAAAGGTTTGTGTTTCTGAAAGTGAATCGTCAATGTTTTGCAGGTTTTTCTCGCTGTAACGTGACCAAGTTTACAACCAAATTCTAACAGGGTTTGACTTTTGCATGGGTTTATCGTGCTGACAGATTCCCTGTGATGGGGTTGCTCACTTGCGAGGGGGGCAAGTGGTTAAAAATGGCATATGTCTCGCCGATAAACAGGTGAGTTTTTTCCTGATATAAATGCATGTTCAAAATTGTGAAGAGATGTGATGCCGGAGGCTATGGCCATGATCCTTTCGCAGGCAGGTTTTCCATGTCCAAAAATCGATCATCAATTTTGTGGTGTTTCTGTTGCATTGCGACATGAGGGGTACGGCAGTGTTACCTGTTGCAAGTTACAGAAAGAAAGAATAGACACTCTCCTGTAATATGTTTACCATTTATGCCAGTGCTTATCCTTAAGCAATTACAGTTTTTTGAGGTTTTTTGACTAGACTAATGTATGTCAGATGTATTGATTCATTTCAACAGTAAGATCCTCCATGTTGGTTGAGTGACGTTACCTCCACATTTTTTCCTGCAGATCCAAGATCTTGTTGCTTGGGCAAAAGAAAGAACCAACACTGATAACATATTCTACACTGCTAGTTTGGCCGAGGACGGTTTTTCAGCCACTGATGATTGGACAGATGTCATATGTGGGGCACTAGTGGCTCCTGTGTCGGACACCGATGTTTTTGTATGGTTCCGTAAACGTAAGCCCGTAATTGTTTCATTCTCTTCTAATCACTTAGTGTCATTTTCTTCCTTTCTTTCTATTTTTGTTGGCAACGGTTGTTGTATCTGGCAACTAGCCACTGGAGAGAGCAAGTAAGAGAAGGTCTTTGTAAAGCTGATTTTTTATCGCTGTCTTTCTTTATTATTGCTGCAGCATTAGTTTGCTTATCTTATTTTTCTCCCTCTCTCTGTCCCTTCCTCGCCCTTGCACTTGCCCTCTCCTATCGCACTCCCTCTCTCTCTATCCCTCTTCCTCATCATCCCCCCGCTCGCACTCCACTTCCTGTTCTGTGTCCAGGACTTCAAGTGGCTCCTAAATGGGCGTGGACTGACGCGGCAGCTGGAGGAAGCTCCTCGGTCGAACGGAAAAAGATTTGGTACGAAGCCAGATCTGTTCATTGGACTCATGGGGAGGTATGTTTATCTAACATTTTTTTGTTTTCCTGGTTTTTGCTTGACTGTCTATCTTTTCGGCATTTTGTGCCTTCATTACCGAGGATGTTGTTAGCTAATATCCTTGAAGACATTCATGATTCTGTAATCTGTTGTCAAACCTGCAATGTGTTATGACTTTCTTTCTGCAGTTTGACCTGGTCACTAATCTTGCTGAGGGAAGTCAAGCATTCAGGATGCTGACATTGCCTATTTGTCATCTTCCCAGTTGGCGGGCGTTAAAGGTCTCCAGAGACTTGCTCAGGAGACACTGAATGGAAACAGTGAACCAATGAAAACCATGATGCTGGTGATATATCGTCCCATTTCTCCTCGCTTCTTTTGTTCTTTTTCTTGCCTTTTCATTTTCTGCGTTCTTACTCATCGCTATTATTTCTATTCTGAACTTGATTCTGGGGTTTTGGAATTGACCAGGTTCGCCTGAATGAGGAGAGGTTACGAGCTATGCAGGATCTTGCAATGGTGGCTCGTGATTTGGGTAGAATGATGGAGATTTCTAAAACCCCAATTATGGGGATCAGTAGGGAGATGGCTATCACAGAATGGAACAAGCGAATGGCAGAGCTCACCGGGAGACCCAAGGTACTTTTCCTCCATACCTTTCTCTAATTATCTTTCTTTCCTTACACACTCGTTTTCTTACCGTGTCTGTATCTTTCAGATTGTGTTTTCTCGCGGTCAAGTATTAAAAGAAATATTTTCCCAGAATCACGCAACAACTTGAAAGTACAGCTGTTTGATGACAGGAAATAAAAACATTTGTTTTATAAATTGTACAAAATGGTTGGTGAATTTGGTGCTGAAGGAAATCGATTTCGGATAAAATGGTTTGTTTGGCAGGCATCAGTTATTGGCAAAGGATTAGCTGAGATACTTATACCTCAAAATATTGAAACGACGCGTCTCAAATTGGAAAAAGCGATGGAAGGAAAAGCTCAAGACCATGTGGAGCTTATGCTGAAATGTACAACAAAATCGCCAGCAAGTCAGCAAAACATGACAGGAAAAGGGAAAACTGCAGATGGAGAAAATGATGTGGGGATAATGGTATTAATGGCCACTATGACTCCCCAGTGGGATTCCACAAATGAAGTTATTGGTGTTAGTATTATTGGACAAGATATCACGGAGCAAAAACAGATGATGAAACGGTTTGAAGATGGAGTTGCAACAGATTACAAGCAGATGCTGGATAAGGTAGTTGGATTTTTGATCTCTTAAGGGATATTTACCCTGAATTTGCCCAGTGCGTATCAATCACAATTTGCATTTTAACACTCAAGTGAAGTCCCATAGAACTGTTTTAACAGTGATTTTACTTCACACTCAGCTGCTTATCTTGGGCACTTCTATTTTGAGATTTGTTCAGGTTTCTGTTTGTTCTGGCTTTGTTACAATTCATCATTTTCCATTTCCTGGTCGCTGTTGCACATATTAAGCCAATAAAGTTTAGTGGTATTGAAAAGCCGTCTTGTATTCCTTGTTGAAATCCCTGATTAATGTATTCATTTTATTTTTGTTTTGGGCAGGCTACCATGCCAATATGGGGAGTTGACAAGGAGGGGAGAATTGTGGAATGGAATAATGCCATGGCTAAGGTGAGTAAGTTGTATGGAGATAATGCGTCTATTGTATCTTTGTTTTCTTGTGGTGTGATGGGATGCCACATGCCACGCTTTTTCTACTCGAGGACTCGCTTTTGTTTACCTATTCAGTTGCCTAGTATGCTACAAAGTGTTACTATGGAAAATAATCAGCAGGTGTTGGACTAGCCTTGTAATGACTTGCGAGTTTTAATGTACTTTGAGCAGGAATTGTGAGAGAAAATTTTCCTTCGATGTTTCTCTAACAGTATCTTCTAAACCTTGTGTGTGTCAGACCAGCGGAATTTCCAAAGACCAGGCCATTGGGAAGAGCCTCGTGGGAGAGCTTGTAGGTTTGGAAAAACGACTAATGGTGCCAGAAAAGGATATGCTTCTCTCTTTGGAATTTGCAATTGAACGGGCTCTTGCTGGCCACGAAACTCCCTTAGTAGGTTTCAATTTTGTTAATGATGAGGGCAGAAGTGTGGATTCTGTCCTCAACATCCAGCTTCGAAAAGAGGATTCTTTAAACTCAACACAGGTGAGCTGAGTAGTGAGAGCTCTGTACCACTCGAAATATCCAGGTTTTGCGTTAGATTTATTGTTTCAGTTTTGGGTTTTTGTGTTGGTAGG
Source organism: Zygnema cylindricum (assembly GCA_037447655.1). Lineage (NCBI taxonomy): Eukaryota > Viridiplantae > Streptophyta > Zygnematophyceae > Zygnematales > Zygnemataceae > Zygnema > Zygnema cylindricum. The sequence continues at coordinate 79,678 of JBBHKE010000953.1, forward strand.
AAACCGTGCCTCATGTCTGTTGCTTCTGTTTATCATGGAAGGACGAGAAATATGAAGTTGATCAGACTGGCCTCCTTTGTGCTTAGCTGTGCTTTATTTTTGCATGGGAGTGACCGTTAGTTTTACTATTTGCAGGACAAAAGAGGCTGTTTTTCTTTTTTCAATGTTTCTAGTATTTGATCTAGTTAGCTATTGTAAGATGCACAAAGAGTCTGTCAAGCTTCTACTTTTCTTGCCTTCCTGTGAGCACTCTTTAATCACACTGGTGTCTGGGCGGGGATAGTATTTTGTTGCTTGTTGTCCTTTGTCCGTATCTCCGCGTGCCTATTATCCGCAACGTCAGTTCTGTCTTTTATTTCTTTTTGTATGATAAGGTTTTCATCAGCAGTTGGTTTGAGAGACAGCTATTTTTCTGCTCTGTACTTTCATGTTTTCAGGAGCCTTTCTGATAAGAGCGGTTTTTGGAGAGTTTCACAGGTGATGTGCTTCATGGAGGATGTCACTATGCGTCGTGCGATGGAGAAAGCCATGGCCGTCAGATTGGCAGCAGAAGCTGCCGCAGACGCAAAAACCCGGCATCTGGCATTCCTTTGTCATGAGATTCGTAACCCTCTCAATGGTATCCTGGGCAATATATCTTTTATGGAAGATACAACTCTGTCAGAAGAGCAGAAGGAGTTGGTGCAAACGACCTCCACTTGTGGTTATCAGCTGCGCAAAATCGTGGAAGATGTCCTGGATATCAATTCTATCGAGGGAGGAAAAGTTGTCCTTGAATGTGCTGAACTGCACTTGCAGAGAATCGTAAATGCGGTCATCAGTCAAGTGGGTCTGGCTGCGTCCAAGAAGGGCTTGCAGTTGTACAGTAGAGTTGGAGCTCGTTGCCGAAACTTTAAGCCTCTTGGAGATGCCCCAAGACTTCAGCAAGTTCTTTCAAATTTTGCATGGAATGCTGTGAAGTTCACACAACAGGGTTGGGTGGAACTCAGTGTGGGAATGGAGGAGCCCCAACCTCCACAGCCAGATGGGAACCAATTTGCAAGATTTCACTTTCAGGTCGCGGATTCTGGTGAAGGAATTCCCGACAGTCTTCGGGTCCGCCTGTTTGAAGAATTCTCCACTGGGAGAAAGACGGCTTCCAGTCAGTAAGTTACCTCTAGTTACTTCCGAGCAGATAGCAGTTGCTGATGATGTGAGGACTGGATAGCGGTCATAGGGAATTGTCACTTACAGTTAGGCATTTTCTTCTGGAGTAACTGGCGCCAGTGTCCAATTGGTTTTTGTAAACAGCAAATGTCTTTATTGTGATGCTTTAGGTCCTGGCTATGTGCTACACTTTGCCCTCAGGTAGTTGAACTCCTATCCATCTTTTCATGTTTGAGTGATTGTTGTTGTGAAGTTGCAAAATGGGCGAGCATTCTACAGCATTACACATTTGAGAGTTTATATGGCTGCAGTAGGCATGGAGATCGCTTCGGAACCCAGTGACAGATTCCTGTTCTAGAGTTTTGGAGCCTATAAGTGTCTGCTCCATTTCCCTGTTGCTCTTTAAAATTGTGCAAGTTTTGAACTGACAATAATGCATTTTATTTGTTACAGGTATGGTGGGACTGGTCTTGGGTTGTCGATCTGCCAGCAATTGGCCTCTCTCATGGGAGGCGACATCAGGTGTCAGTCAGAAGTCGGGAAAGGTTCAACGTTTTCTTTGGATGTAGATCTTCAGATTCTTCCTCTGAATTTGAAGGAATCAAGCTCTTGCGGAGCCAAACAGTTTTCCGATGTGCGAAAGGAGCACACATCATTCTCAGATTCGGAAAATGGTAACCAGGATGGGTCTGAGGAGGAAATGGGGCAGACTGTCGACAATTTAGGTGGGGACAAGGGAGCTCCTCAAGTTGAGGAGAAAGAAAACCTGGCTGATGAAAAGAATGTTGTTCCTGCACAGAAAGATGGGGAGAAAAGTACTAGCAGTAAGACTTCCTCACTTGGAAACAATAAGCAAGCAACACAGTTAAGGAGTTGGGGGGGCTATACAAACTCACCGGACTCGCTTTCACCTATGAAGGAAAGGCTGGAAGAAACACCATCACAAGGGTCTCAAGGAGGAATGAAAGTGAGTTCAGATATCAAAGGGAATGCACTGCAGTCAAGACAATCGGATGTGGAATTCATTTCAAAATCAGAATCTCAGAAGGCCGTGATCCCGTCAACGGAGGAGCCTGTCAGTCAGCTTCAGAACATGGTTACAAGAACTTCAGAAAGGAAACAACATGAAGCTCCTGAGGTGGTGCGGACATCAAATGCAGGAAAACTGGCTGTTGGGCCTAGTCCACATATTGGCATTGAAGCCCGGACAGGCAGAAATGAGGTAGATCAATCAGCTGCACGTTCAAGCAGGAATACAAATCCTTCTCCTTTGAAGGTGACCGAAGTGGAGAGAGGAGAGAACAAAAGCCGGTTTGCGGCTTCTGGTCCTCAACAGTCCGAGAAAGATAATCTTCCCTTGTCTATGGAGAGAAAGTCCTCAGCAGCTATTTTTCAGAAGTTCCCACAAAGTAACTACACACTTCCCGGTCAAATGGGCACCTCGACAAAATTGACGTCAGCTCCTGCGAACTGTACGCTGAAAAGGACATCGAGTGTTCAAACAGGGAAAGGTGAATCTCAATGTGGTTCTACAGGACAGCAGGAGCAATCACTCTGGGGGAAGAGAAACGGGGCAGACCTTGTTCAGGAACAAGCTGCAGCAATTGCTAAATTGACTGACATGTATGGGGATGAATGGAGTTTTAAGGTTGTAAGGGAACATTTATCTTCCGACGCAGTCGCAGTACTTGCAGAGGTTATTATCCGAGGCACGGTTCGCCAGCAATGGGGCAGTGTTCCGTGTGAGGGTGTATCACCAGCTCTGTTGTTTCCTGCTGCAACAGCAAAGGCTTTACAGGAAGTGGCGGCCTTATTTAGACAAAGCACCGGTGGGAAAAAGGCGGGATTGCCCTATTCCGGAAGCTTGTGGGCAGGGAGATTTTCTAAGGACCCCACGCTTTTGGCGTTGAATAGTGCAAATTCCGGAACTGATACAGCTCTTCCTTTGTCGAGGACAAGCTCGGCAGATGTCCAATCAGGCGGAATGACAGCTCTGTCATCCAACTCTGGCAGTAAAATTGGATCACCGAAATTAAAGAATATGGTAACAGATAAACAGCAGGTTTCAGAAGCAGCTAACAAACTTGTTGGAGCTCTTCGCCAACATTCTAGGAAGATCAGCTCAAATGCCAGTAGTGCCAGTCTGTCCATACCCGTCTCTCCTCACCCTCCTCCACCGCTGGAGACAAATACAATTCCACAGCACCCAGGCAAACCAGCTACGCTAGTAACAGCCAGTTCTTTGCCAAGGCAGTTCGGAATATCTCTCAACCCTATCTTAACAACAACACCCACTCGAACTAGCCCTATTGTCCTTCCTGGTTCTTCAGGTCCAGCCAATCCTTCCCCTCCTGTCAGTCTCAGTGCTGATCAGCAGTCGCTGCTTGCGCCCTCCAGTAAAGATGATACTCAAGGCTCGTCAAAAAGTTTGGGATTTAATGTGGAGAGTAAGCAACAGTACACTCAAAATCCACATAGTGCTGAAACTGGCGGATTGGAACTGCAGCATAATATGGAAACTCGTCCGCAGAGGCCAGATCCACTAGTCAATCCCAAGGTGATTTTCTTTTCAAAAGACATCTCTGCCCAGAGCTGCCTGAAGTTCAAATGAAATACGAGTTTGGAAAATGCTGCGTTTGCAGTGTCTAGTGTCTAATAGTGTGTTCTGGTTCCTTTTCGATTTGTGCCTGTTTCTGGTGTCCGTGTAACTAACGTAAGGCGGCTGATCACTCAATAGAATTGTTTTCCCTTCAGTTTGAGATATGTAACTTATGGTGAATGGCCTCCTTTGTGTGATTTTTCACTCCAGGTACTCATTATTGATGATGAGCCGGTCAATATACGAGTTGTGAAACGAGCTTTGGACCGGTATGTAGCTACTGCTCGTCGATTCTTTGAGTGGTATGCCTCAGGGCTAGGGAACCCAGTTGTGGATTGCATCCCTGAGCAGAAATTTTTCATCTGAAATGCATCCCTTGGATGCTTCTCAAAGACAAGGACCAGCTGTTATTTGATGTGCGCTTTATGCTAATACTTGTAGATTCTTGTTGCCCACAAACGGAGTACTGATGCATAGGCTGTCTGCCGTAATATTGCAGGGCAAGCTTTAAGGTGGTGACTGGCTCAGATGGGACGGACGTTGTGGAAATGGTAGTGAACCAAAGACAATGTTTCGATGCTCTGTTACTGGATGAGAGGTGAGGAGCTCGGCGTATTTATCATCTTAAATCTTTTATGGGAACCGGCAAAACCGTTTGCTTCAACTTAAACTGGTCATTGGAATATGTTTGCGTATACGATGGAAGCACTAGTAAAGAATATTTATTTCGGTCAACGATGTTTGTTAGAAGTAGTTTCTGCAAGCTGCTGTTGTTGTTCGATCCTTGATTTAAAGAAAGATTTATAGTTTAACAATGTCAGGAAACTTGATCTCGCAGATTGAAAGTCATGAATGGCTCGGAGGCCTGCATGCTTGTCCGCGAGTTTGAAATCTCCAACGGCTTACCAGAAATGCCCATTATTGCAATTTCTGCAAATGTAGAGCCTGATGATGTGGTGAGTTGCCATTTTGACCTTATTGGGTATAGATTCTAGTTGGCATAAAGCTGCTTGTTTGTGTCTTGACGTGCCTGTAATGCGTCTTTTGCATTATTAGCGGTATTGATCTTATAATTGAATTGGTTGGTGTGTGTTCTCTGTTTTCTTTCTGGGTGCTTTAACGTTGAGCTGTTTGAAGGGTTCCCGTCAACTTATCCGGTGCCCACGATTGTGGTCCTCTGGAGCATTACTGATTATCGTTTTTTTTTTTTCACTCTGTTTCAGAAACGGTATGCCATTGCCGGGTATTCGGCCGTTATGGGAAAGCCAATCAATGTTCGCACAGTGGGAGATAGGTTGCGGAAATTTTTAGCATCGTTTAAGCAGCTGCCTCCTGCCCGAAGGATAGAGTTGAAAAGAGGGGAGGCTGTAAAAGTGAAGAAGTATGAAGACATCATATTGTTCTCTTGAAGACTTTTTGCGAAGCTGGCCTCGCCTTTATGCAGGAGATGGGTTGAGGGCTGGCTTAGATTTCCTCTAAAAAATTGTCAAACCATTTGTTGCCACCTTTATAGTGTGGCACTCACCTAATTTTTATTCTTTTATAGTAGTATAAGTGTAATTCAAGGCTTGGCAGAGCCACTATTTATAGCAGTTTATTTCGAAGGCCTTGGTTTATTAACGTAAAGGAAAAATTAAAATCATGTACACTATTTAAAAAAAAAAAAAATCCAGGAACCCAAATTAGAGTTAAATACTCTAATAACGTTTCGCGGTGTAGTTGTTGAACAACTCTTGACGCACAGTACACCGTCGATAGCTACTTATGTTAATAACACTTGCATGGTTCACACTTGAAAAAGGGGAAAACGGTATGGTATGAAAACGGTACTTTTTTTTGTCCACCGTGAACTGGCACGTGACGCTAGCCTACGTCAACTACACCGCGAATCGTTATTAGCGTTGAGAAATTATTAGAGTAAAGATAAAATTAGCGTCATTCATTCTAATTTAGTGCCAGGAGACGTGGCTGATTATGATCCACTTCCTTAAATAGTGCAGTTTATTCTATTTAAGGTATCAATGTCAAAATTTGGGGGTGCCGATATAGAGTTCATAACGCTAATAACGATTCGCGGTGTAGCGTGTCGTGATATGAGCCACTTGCCCGTACGAAAAAGGAAACGCTTTGCGGACATGATATGTACGAATCCTTCCAAACTTAAATGTACTGCCACGCAAGCGTTTGTACAACCGTAAATAACCGCGAAGGAATAACCCTTTTTTTTTCTTTTTCCATGGGTGTTTTTTTTTTATTTTGACATTACGTGTTCTCTTATATGATTGGTCCCCTAGTTTGTTCATAAGTTTTCGACGGAATGAATTCCTGTACGGTTCACGTCCGTGCGCTTCGTTTTCGAAATTCTTCAAAAACGAAAAAGTGCATTCCGAACATGATGTCCGATGGCGGACGGCAGTTGCCATTTGGTTTTCGCAGCTGTCGAGTTTTGACGCATAGAACTGCATCTTTTGTCCGCCGCTACGCTCCAAAACGGTCGAAATCAACCGCCCCAACCGTCACCGCCGCGTTTTTTGTCATTTTACGAAATTTGGCGTACGGATCCCAAAATTTATGACATCGTTTTCCCATTTTTCCAAGTGTGAACAACGCAACTATACCGGCGCCCCTAAATTACGACCCTTGAACCTAAAATAAAGTTATTAACTCTTTTATCTGCGCTACATACTAAATGAAAAATATGCGCGTCGTCACGCGCGACCAAATCAAACAGCACTATTTAAGGACGCCAACAATGACCGTTGGATTCAACTTTGGGTATTCATCCGCGGAGCATTCGCTCCATCTTGTTCTCCCAAGGTGACCACCCAGAAATACGTGTCATGATGGACTACCGTCGAATTACCGCACATTTCACAGGCCATGTCCCTTCGGACAAATGGACGCGAGTCCACCAAAATTTAACCAAAATTCATTGCCAGTATATTTCGTTGTCACGCTCTTTCTGCCATCCTTCTAGCTTCGCGGTTTCCCGCGCAAAGAGTAATAATTTCTGTGGTACAATGACCTGGTACGCAAGTACATGGTACGAAAATGATGATTTTAGGCTTTTGCATTAAAATTAGTTGGCTCGAAAATCTTTGACGAATAGCTTACGTGGCACGACGTATATTGGAACACGTATGTGACAGCTCGTTTACAAACGCTTCACGATGGCCCCTTGATCCGAAATGAAAATAAGACAGCCAGTGATGTTGACCTGACCGTAAAATTACAGAAGCCTCCCGATGGACCTTCGACCTAATGCTATTTAGTGCAGGGCGACGTGGCAGATTTTTGTCCACGTCTCTAAATAGTATTGCTAGCACTATTTTGTAAATTTTGTCGCGACCTAGTTATTGTTAACTGTGATGATGATGGTGCGGTGTGGTACAAAGTTCAGTGCAGTACCGTACTGTCACGTAGCGATTCACGGTGTAGAGTTCAGTATTTACTATTTAGGGTTGAATGTCTTGCTTAACGACAAACATTCGCCATGAACCTCGTAACCGCACATGTGACTAACCAGTAAAGCGTTTGGCAGCGCGGCCGCATAGCACAGCGCGCATTTCCCGCCACACCAAAAGGCACCGACGCTGTAGTGACATCGTGGCGGATCGTCGAACAGTAACGGATAAACAACAAAGGGTGAACTTCCATTAGAGGAAAAGTGGTGTTGTTTACTGGGCGCCGTACGATTTCGTACAGATTCGTACCAATTTTATTTTTTTGTCAGACGAAACATGACGAAACATGTTAACTGGATGGCTCCAATATTATAGGCGTAGTTATCAACCGTTGGATGTTTCACTTTTTTTGATTCGTGAAGTAATCGTGCACATCGTCCAGTGTGAAGAGACTCTCCTCGCCGAGGAGAGTCTGAGGGTGACGTTCCATTAGACGAAAAGTGGGGTTCGTTACTGGACGCCGTACGTTTTCGTACAGTGCCGTACAGAGACGTACCAAACAATTTTTTTTGTCAGACGAAACATCGTTACTGGAAAGTTGTCGGGAAGCTCCAATGATGTAGGCGTAATTCCTGACCGTTGGATGTTTCACATTTTGAGATCCGCGAAGTAATCGAGCTCATCATCCAGTGGGCCCCAACTCTCCTCGCCGAGGAGAGTTGGGGCCCACTAGATGATTTCCATAAGTACACGTGAAGAGTAAAAAAATAATCTACGCTGTACAAGCGATCACAGGCCTGCACGTCGTACATGCCATACGCCTCCTGCCACGTTGAATGCACGTCATGTGAAAATATCCTCGCACGCTCCGTCTGACATCCAGCGACATTCAAAGTTTGCTGCGACCTTCAAGGTTTATTGCGTCTTTTTGCCATTCCGTTTCGAAATTTTGATTTCCATTTTCAAAATCAAAATCTAGCCAAACACTTTATGTACGAATCAATAATTACCTCCGGTGGTACAAAGATTTCGTACAGATATTCCGTTTCTATATTTTTTTAAAGATTTTTAGAATCAGGACTCTAACCTACGTGGCGCCAATCATAATTGAGGAAGGTTTGTTACTAGGCCGACACATTGGAGCGGACCTCCAGTAAATGCTGCCAGTAGACTTGTCCGTACATTTACTAGGACCGCCTAATGGAACGTCACCCTGAGTCGATGTTCTATCACGTAGAGTCTGTAAGCCACGTGTTATAAATTGACTGGCGCCACGCAAACTACGATCCGATATTGATTATCTTTCAGATTTTTAGCACTGACAGTACCTGCGTACGAACTGATGATACGACAAAACTTGTATACTTTTTGTAGACGCCAGTCTGTACGCCAGCTCATTTTTTAGGGTGTCATTTTTCGAACATAACGAAAGTCCTTTGAGAGAAATAGTGTGACGAACAAAAGTTACCGAAAATAGTGTGACGAGGGAATGTTACGAAATTTCGTTTTTATTTTCGGTTGTATTCTTGGAAACCGCGTGTCATGTGCAAATCTTAAGATTTTTCGTTGGTTTTCCATCATGACACGTAGCTTAATCGTATAGCGTGTCACAATTTTTTTTTTCTATATCTGCCAACCCACCTCCTCGAGGTGGGTTGACAATTACAGAAAAGAATGAAGCGAACTCCTCGCAGATGAACATCCGACGGCCTGTTTTACCTCCAAGATCTTCGGAGAGTATCGGCAAGATTCTCTGTAATGTGCCGATTCTCTGTAATGTTGATTTTCGTATAAAAACAAAATAGGCGGTACGATTTAGTACGGAGGGTCGCGGATTTATGTAAACGTCTCCACTTTTCGCCTAATGGAACATTACCCTAATTCGGTTGCTCAAAATTTCGACTCTATGACATCAAATAGAGTAAACGATTCTAATTTTTTCATTATTCTAATGTAGGTAAGTTTAATTAGCATAAAAAAATTGTAATATAGGTTTTTTTTAAATAGTGTGGAGTACGGACGACGTTCGACCGTGCAAAATTGTAGTTTTTTAAGTAAAAAGGTAGAATTAATGATTTAATAGAGTCGCGCTCGCACGTGAAAACGCACTGAACGAAAAATGATTCACATCAAAAAAAAGCCGTTCGCATAACTCTCATCTGTCGACAGTGTGAACATTAACTAACATTCAGCGCGACAAATAGTACTATTGTCATAATGACGTCAAAACTATACGGACTGACATATTTTGAACATCTACTTAATTTAGTGTTCGTAATTGAGCGCGGATAATTATTACCGACATTACCCAATATAGAGTAGTTAAATAAATTAGAGTAAACTTCCTCTGTGAAAAAGTTCTATCACATAAACTACACCTTTAATCGTTATTATCGTATAGAAATTATTAGTTTAAAGGAAAAATTAGCGTCATTCATTATAATTTAGTGCCAAAAGACGTGGCATATTATGGTCGACGTTCGTAAATAGTGTAATTTATTATATTCAAGGTATCTATGTCAAAATTTTGCGGTGCCGATATAGCGTACATAAGGCTAATAACGATTCACGGTGTAGAGTTCATTACTTTAATTTTGTTTGTTTGTTTTTTTACTCTAATTTTTTCATTACTCTAATTACGATTCGCAGTGTAGTTTGTCTTAAAGAACCTTTTAAAAAAAGATTTTACTCTAATTTATTTAAGTACTCTAATTTGGCGCGCTAATATCTCTACTTTAAATAAGGTATTCGTACAAAATCTGACAAAACGTACAGTTTATCGTCACTATGACGTTTGCACTACGCGGTTTGTTAAATAAGTTTGCGACGGAATGAATTCCTGTACGGTTCACGTCCGTGCGCTTCGGTTTCGAAATTCTTCAAAAACGAAAAAGTGCATTCCGAACATGATGTCCGATGGCGGACGGCAGTTGCCGTTTGGTTTTCGCAGCTGTCGAGTTTTGACGCATAGAACTGCATCTTTTGTCCGCCGCTACGCTCCAAAACGGTCGAAACCAACCGCCCCAACCGTCACCGCCGCGTTTTTTGTCATTTTACGAAATTTGGCGTACGGATCCCAAAATTTATGACATCGTTTTCCCATTTTTCCAAGTGTGAACAACGCAACTATACCGGCGCCCCTAAATTACGACCCTTGAACCTAAAATAAAGTTATTAACTCTTTTATCTGCGCTACATACTAAATGAAAAATATGCGCGTCGTCACGCGCGACCAAATCAAACAGCACTATTTAAGGACGCCAACAATGACCGTTGGATTCAACTTTGGGTATTCATCCGCGGAGCATTCGCTCCATCTTGTTCTCCCAAGATGACCACCCAGAAATACGTGTCATGATGGACTACCGTCGAATTACCGCACATTTCACAGGCCATGTCCCTTCGGACAAATGGACGCGAGTCCACCAAAATTTAACCAAAATTCTTTGCCAGTATATTTCGTTGTCACGCTCTTTCTGCCATCCTTCTAGCTTCGCGGTTTCCCGCGCAAAGAGTAATAATTTCTGTGGTACAATGACCTGGTACGCAAGTACATGGTACGAAAATGATGATTTTAGGCTTTTGCATTAAAATTAGTTGGCTCGAAAATCTTTGACGAATAGCTTACGTGGCACGACGTATATTGGAACACGTATGTGACAGCTCGTTTACAAACGCTTCACGATGGCCCCTTGATCCGAAATGAAAATAAGACAGCCAGTGATGTTGACCTGACCGTAAAATTACAGAAGCCTCCCGATGGACCTTCGACCTAATGCTATTTAGTGCAGGGCGACGTGGCAGATTTTTGTCCACGTCTCTAAATAGTATTGCTAGCACTATTTTGTAAATTTTGTCGCGACCTAGTTATTGTTAACTGTGATGATGATGGTGCGGTGTGGTACAAAGTTCAGTGCAGTACCGTACTGTCACGTAGCGATTCACGGTGTAGAGTTCAGTATTTACTATTTAGGGTTGAATGTCTTGCTTAACGACAAACATTCGCCATGAACCTCGTAACCGCACATGTGACTAACCAGTAAAGCGTTTGGCAGCGCGGCCGCATAGCACAGCGCGCATTTCCCGCCACACCAAAAGGCACCGACGCTGTAGTGACATCGTGGCGGATCGTCGAACAGTAACGGATAAACAACAAAGGGTGAACTTCCATTAGAGGAAAAGTGGTGTTGTTTACTGGGCGCCGTACGATTTCGTACAGATTCGTACCAATTTTATTTTTTTGTCAGACGAAACATGACGAAACATGTTAACTGGATGGCTCCAATATTATAGGCGTAGTTATCAACCGTTGGATGTTTCACTTTTTTTGATTCGTGAAGTAATCGTGCACATCGTCCAGTGTGAAGAGACTCTCCTCGCCGAGGAGAGTCTGAGGGTGACGTTCCATTAGACGAAAAGTGGGGTTCGTTACTGGACGCCGTACGTTTTCGTACAGTGCCGTACAGAGACGTACCAAACAATTTTTTTTGTCAGACGAAACATCGTTACTGGAAAGTTGTCGGGAAGCTCCAATGATGTAGGCGTAATTCCTGACCGTTGGATGTTTCACATTTTGAGATCCGCGAAGCAATCGAGCACATCATCTAGTGGGCCCCAACTCTCCTCGCCGAGGAGAGTTGGGGCCCACTAGATGATTTCCATTGGTACACGTGAAAAGCTAAAAAATATCTACGTTGTACAAGCGATCACAGGCCTGCACGTCGTACATGCCACGTACATGCCATGTGCCTCCTGCCACGTTGAATGCAGGTCAGGTGAAAATATCCTCGCACGCTCCGTCTGACATCCACCGACATTCAACGTTTGCCGCGACCTTCAAGGTTTGTCGCGTCTTTTGCCATTCCGTTTCGAAATTTTGACTATCCATTTTGAAAATCAAAACCTAGCCAAAACTTTATGTACGAATCATTAATAACCTCCGGTGGTACAGAAATTTCGTACAGATATTACGTTTGTAGATTTTTTTCAAGATTTTTAGAATCTGGACTCTAACCTACGTGGCGCCAATCATAATTGAGTAGAATTTGTTACTAGGCCGACACAATGGAGCGGACTTCCAGTAAACGCTGCTAGTAGACTTGTCCGTACATTTACTGGGACCGCCTAATGGAACGTCACCCTGAGACTACTCTCCTCGGCGAGGAGAGTCTCTTCACACTGGTTGTGTACCATTGGTACACATGAAAAGTTATTAAATTATCCACCACGAACAGGCGATGAGAAACTAACACGTCGTACACGCCATGTGTCTTCCGCCACGGTGTATGCAGGTCGACCGAAATATCCTCGCACGCTCCTTCTGACATCCGCTGACCTTCAAAGTTTGCGGCGCCTTTTTGCCATTCCATTTCGAAATTTTGATTTTCAATTTCAAAATTAAAATTTGGTCGCAAAAATTTCGTACGAATCATTAACTACCTCCGCTCGTACAAATATTATGTACAGATTTTCAGTTTGAATAATATTTTTAGATTTTAAGAATCTGAAAACTAGCCTACATGGCGCCAATCATAATTGAGAAACGATGTTTACTGGCACGACATAATGGAACGCCGCGCCAGTAAACACTGGAAATAGACGTTTCCGCATGTTTACTGGGACCGGCTAATGGAGAACAGGCCAAAAACGACGGATTGGTAAATCGATTCGAATCTAAATCGCTGCTCTCCGAAATCCCTCACCGATGCACCGATGCACCGATGCTTCAGTACTGGCGAGTCGCGACACCCACTCCTGGTAGCACACTTGCACCTGGTCGAAAGGAACAACAGCGATGCATCATTGCAACTTTTTGGATCCTCACCTCCCGACAAAATATGTGACTTTTGTCTGGAAGTCACACGGACTTTCTGTTTGGTGGGATACAACCTTCCCTGGACAGCCGCACACCGTACGCACTCTCCCCCGTTATCCTCACCTCCTCTTCCACATAATATCCCTCCGTCCTTTCCGACGCGCACGGCGCACAAAACGCCAACGCGACTTGCCGCAACGAAAATACGCAAAGTCGCCAGCGCGGCCAATCCAGACACCAGATTTAGATTCGCTCGTCTGCCAGTCGCCGCAGAACCCGCACAAGCGAGATCTTTTCCTGCGTTTTCATTGGACCGTATCGATTCTCCCGTAACTCGCCAGCTGCCACGCCCTCTCCCCACTTGTCGTGGCCCCCCTATGCGCCACAACGGCTTCCTTTCACCGCCAAATATGAAATATCCCCCGGCCCGCCTCGCCACCGCGACACGACTTTTCGCTGTTACGTGACGTCATGCCGCCCGGATTCCGATGCGCTGGCGATCTTCCCGAGGAGCTGAGGCGCACATCCCGCCAACGCGACCGACGCCCACGTCCGTACGAGCCGCTATGCTGCCGACTAAGCCGTACACTCTTAAATCCGTACGGCCGGCTTTCCCGCGAATCTTCCGTAACTCTAAACTAACCAGCGAACACGCACATCTTGATTACCGCTCCCTGCTGATCCTGACGTTCCGCCTTCGGTTTCTCTCTCCTCGGGTCTGGTCCGCTGAAGCCCACTGGTTGCGTGGGAGATCGGAAGTATGGTGAGGCGGCGCTCGACTGGGGCTGGTGGGCTGAGGACCTCCCAGGGGGGGAGAGGGAGGTATTAGATCACCTGGAGGGGGGAGGAGAGGGCGGCGGCAGGCGTGGGGAGAGGGGGGGGGAGGGGAGGAAGATGGGGGAGGAGGGCGGGGGGGGAGGAGGGGAGAATGTGGAGGGGGAAGGAAGGGGAAGGAAGGGGGAGGAGGGGGAGGAGGGGAGGAAGGAAGGAAATGGATTGAAAGTAAGGGGAAGGGGGGAAGGGGGAGGAAATGGACTGGGATGGAATGGAATGGAAAGCGGAGGAAGGAAGGAGGAGGAAAGAGAGGCAGAAATAATTTAATAGGACCAGTTTTGTCGCATCAAGAAGGGAGACGTGGATGTCGCAATAGGGGGGGGGGAGGGTGTCATCGAGGAATGACAGCTGTCACATTTTTTCTGTACAAGAATGCCACTTGGGCGGCCGTACAATGTAATGCTGGTGTGTGATGTCACACCATGACGTCATACCATGGAAAGGGAGAAAGGGGAGTGGGGAGAGGTAGAGATTTTTTGGCAACCTGAGGCAGGATGCCTGTTTTTTTTTTTTTTTGAGGCAAATTAATGTGGCCGGGCAGGCCGAAAAAGTTTTAGGAAAAAACTATATTGTGGAGGGGCCGGATCTGGACAAATTTTCTTAAGAAATGGGTAGTTTTAATGGGGTTAAATGGGTTTAACTGCTCAACTTTTACTCATTGTATATGATTCTTTCGGATATTAATTGCGACAGATTTCCTAGTTTTCTTTGTAGTATTGAAAACACATGTTGGGTTTTTTACTTTATCAAACATTCTTTGTTTCTTTTCTTTCTCCGGTTTCTCGTTTTCTTTGTCGAGCAACTTTTTTTGTTTTCTTTGTCCCTTTGTTTGTATTTATGGTCTGAGATGAATGATTTTTGAGCGGAAAGTTTTCTTGTTTGTTCGGTTCTACTGTTTAGTTGTCTCTTTTCCTCCCTTTTTTTTTTTTTCAAATTTGTGCGAAGCTGTTTCTTAAAGCAAGTCAAGGAAAATATTTTTGGTCGGTTTTCCGATTTACCCTTTTTCTCTGTTAAAGGAGATTGTATATGTACACGCTGTTTCTAATCTTCTCTTTGGGCCTCTCAGTTCGTTGGAGGTCTTCTTCCTTTCATCATTTTAGGCCATAAAATGTTTTTTATCTGTTCCTTCCACCACACAGTATTGCGATCTCGTGTAAACCCTTTTCAAAATTTTTATTTGTTTTACCCATCCTCCGGCCGCTTGAACAGAAAAATGGTGAATCTAGCCCTAGAATTATGTAAGGAGATAAAAGATCATCAGCTGACCAGAAAAACAAAGCAGTGATGTAAAAAAAAAAAAAAACATGTGAGAGGAATGAACCTGTTCTGAGAGGCTACAGGAGAGTGAAAGCAGTCCCAGCGAATGAATACCTCCCTACTAAAAGTGGAAACGGGGAGCAAAAGATACAAGAGTTTTAGAGAAATTTACTAACTCTTCAGAATCAACTCTCACCTCGATATTGAAGGTTGAAAGAAACATACCATGGCAAGGATCTCAAGGAGTGAGGAATCAGGGATCAGATTTGAAAGGAAGTTTTCTTGTCAATGCATCCGGATGTGGCATTCATTTAAAAACTTAAACCTTGGAGAAGCCACGGTTCTGTAAATAGGGAAGGAGCTTGTAAGATAGCATGATGCCGCCAATGTTAAACACTCCCAAAACAAAGTTCTTTGGAAAGAGCTTTAACATATTTTGATGGTAAAACAAGCCTTGACTGTCTTCGTTCGTGGTTGCCTGGGTACAAAGAGTCACAACCCAGGATCGTGATGGTGAGCCTCTGTAATACAGTCAATGCCGCGGAAGGTGGCTGGTCATGTAGCATAGGTGGGACTTGGACTAAGATTGGTGGTGACACGGGTTGTGGAGCGGTCAATTCCTCGTCTACAGATTGTTCTTCTTGGCTTGTGCTTAAGAGTGAGCAATAAAGTATAAAATGTTTCCATTTGAGTACAACCTAGTCAATATTGCAATCCGAAATGAGCTCTTTGAAGAAACTTGGACCACCGAGCTTATCGCCATGACAGTGTAATAATGTATGTTGCGAAGTAATAAAGGTAATTTGGCTTGTAGCACGTCACCAACTCACCGCCCATTAAGCCTTTCCACCATCTTAAATAACATCCCCACACTGTGGGCCATGTTACTGGGGGTGAAATTCACACAATACAAAATTGTTAGGGTTTTTTAGCGTTGCCTACGATGATGAACCTCGTGGGCTCAATTTAAGGCGATGATTAAGGTACATGGCTCAATTATATAGAACTGTTGTTATTGAACCCAAGTACAGTTCACCGAACATTATGGATTACAATTCTCGAACTAGGTGATATTCTTTGTCATTCTGCTTTTCTGTGTGGAAAAATTATGGTAAAAGATAGCGATTGTGTCTTACAATCGGCTCAAATACGACAACATGTGGGAAAATAAAGGAGAAAGCTCTTTTAGTACAAATACAAACTTTGGCCAAGTGATCAGCTAGTCATTAGGAATATCGATCCTTTCATTTTTTGAAATTTCAAGCTATGTTAGAAAATTTACTGCAGCGACGGCACAACCAAGGGTTGATGGAGACGTTGCGTTTTTATCATTCTACGTTCGCTACACTGAGAAGCAAAATTCACGTAAGTGTTGTAATGTCCACCCACCAACAAGGAACTTGAGCTAGGTTTCCATAGTTGTGAGATAAGTTAGTTTTACCTTACTTATGCACCGTTGTCGCAATAACCATCCGTCTTAGTACACAAGGAATCGTTGATTCACGCTTGGCTTAAAAGTCAGTGATGCGAAACCACCGTGAACGGCTTAAATCGGAACAAGGTATTGTAAATAGCAGAGTAGCCTTGCTGATACAACCTACTGAGATTTGGCCTCTTGTTCAAATATTTGTTTCGTTACGAAACACCCCCCCACTCCCCGCCTCCCCCCTCCCCCCTTGCAATTTATCCCCCCGTCGTACACTTCTTTCACACGTTTGTTATTTTCAAATGAGAAGTCTTTTGGGGTTCTTGCCTAAGGAATTGAGCCTAATGGAAAAGGCTTAAAAGGATCACAACAAACAAGCTAAGTAGAACGCCCCTTCATTTGTTGCTACGTTTGTTTTTGGCCCAAGTCATTCCCAAATGTTCAATTGTGGGTTGGGGTTAGGTAGAAGGTACTGCGAGTTAAGGTTTTGAAGGTATCGACCTATTTAGCATAGGTACATTAAGAGGATTGCAACCTCAATTGTGGGAAGAGGTCTTTTTTAAAGATTTGTGTTGTTTCCCCTATTAGCTAAATGTTGGGGACCCACTTATCTTGCTTAATTGAAGAGAATTGGATCCGCCATCTAAATTAAGGGCTAAAATTTGGTTAAGAGACCCTTTTTTTTTGTGTCCCGTGTTAACGAAATGCCATGGACTCACTTACCCCAAGCTAAATGAAGCGCATTGTATTTTTTCCTTTCGTGCGAATTTTAGTAGAAAGCTTATAAATGCACACATTACACCCATAGCCCATAGGCGATACCTCGGCGTACTTTTGAGCTAGAGTACGTAGTAAGGACATGATTTGATTGGATGAGATTTCACACGTGTTGAGACGCTCACATCGCAGGACACGATGACACGCTATGGCTCCAAAACGCGTCACTGGAGCCCTTTAGCGGCAGCGAAGCGGTTCCTGCTGCTGTGTGCACTGCAATACGTCACCGTACATACACCGTACGCTGAAAACACGTGCACATTGTACGGCTCTTGCTGTACAACAGTACCCGAATCTCAGTGTCGTCAGCCATCCGAGGTCCCACCATCCTCCTTCCCCATGGCTATGCCTAAGCGAGCTCTCGGTAATACTGGCCTCCAAGTGTCGGTACTAGGGTTTGGCGCGTCTCCTTTAGGGAACGTCTTCAGTACTATTAACGAGGATGAGGGCATCCAGGCCGTACATCGCGCAGTAGCTCTAGGAATCAACTTCTTTGACGTTTCACCGTAAGGAGCTCTTGCTTTTTAAATTTCCCGATGATGTTGTTAATAATTTACGCTCTTAATAGTGGGAGAGGTTTGGGACTTCTCAACGTTCTGATGAATCTCTAAGGTGTTGCTGCTGATTGCACGAAGAAACAAAGACCAGAAAAAGGTTAACTAGCAGTGTTATGAATTAGGTTAACTGCGGACCTATTTTTTGTTGTTTTTTTTGTAGAAAGAAGTCGTGTTGAATGTTGTTCTTAGAATTGATGTTTTGCGGATGTCTCATGACCATGTTGGTCCCTTCTGTTTGCATTATTCTGACAAACAGTTGTGAATTGACGTTGAACTCTCGTTTACTTGTAGAATGTAGCAGTAACAAGAAGTCTGGTAGACATTTCGTGTAAAGGTACCTCGTTCAAACTGTAGAACCAGTTTTGTTTAACTTGCTTGGTAGGAACATTTTGAGTATCAAATGCGTCCATTATCTTGCTTTTCTGTTCTAATGACGTACATTGACAATGGAAGTAAACACGATTGTCGCGTATTTTACGCACATATGAATACATGCTAAATGGACAGCTTTTAACTCTTTACAGAATAGCTATGCTAATGTTAGAGCGTACAATTGCTGATATCTCTGTTCTAGGGAAACCTAGGAGAAAATGTGCATGCGCTAATGTTAATCACTTGATATGGAGGACCCTACAAAAGTGAGAATTGTGTGGATTAATGTTGTTTTGAGCTCGCTAAAATAAACCAGACTGGTTTGGGTGAAGAATGACATGGTGCCTTCCTTACTTTCTCTCTCAGTTAAGTCCATGTTGTTTGCGCAGTGTCATTTCGAGTCAGATCTTTGTTTATATACATATTTATTTATTTTCTAAACTGTACAAATATGTGGATGCCATTGTTCATGTCTGTCAAAGTCAATCATGGTTCTTTATTCTTCTTGACTTTTTCGCTGTATATCTTGGTTGTGAAATCCAATGGCCTTGAACAAATTTCCTGTTCTCTTTCAACTATTTTACAGGTTTTATGGGGCTACTTTGGCAGAGCAGGTGCTTGGGAAGGCTTTGAAAGATATTCCTCGAGAAAAATTTGTGCTATCTACCAAAGTGGGCCGATATGGACCTACTTTATTTGATTTCAGTGCTGAACGAATCACCCGCAGCGTTGACGAGAGCTTGAAGCGATTGAATGTTGACTTTATCGACATAATTCAATGCCATGATATTGAGTTTGGCTCCATGGATCAGGTCTGGGTCCAACCACCTCTTGCTCGTTGCAAGTGGTTTTAACCTCCATTTCATATTTTGATATTGTGTGGTCTTTTATGTTTGCACATATTTTGGTAAGGTAGTCACATTACTCTTCATTTCTATACAGTTTTATGAGTAAACAGCCCACCGCTATTAGAGTTCAATTTTTTTTTGGGCAGTCAAAGTTGTTTAACTTTGTAATCACCTTAAAAGGAAATGCCCTTCGATCTTGAAAATCAGAAAACCGTGTGATGAGAAAAGGTACATTGACTGCCCGCAAAATGTTTCACTCTAATAGCGACGAGCAGTGTAGTTGTAAATTTGCTTATGATTGTTGGAAAATCCATGATTACTCAGAGCAACGCAGTAAATTTCGGTAGTGTAACTACTCTACCAATGTAATAGCCTGTTATTGTTCATATCTATGACATGTTGTGTCCATTATTTCGGTGATTTTGGTTGTTCCCCCTCCCCCTTTTTCATGTCTGAATTGTGAGTTCTCTGAGCAAATGCACTTACAGCCTGTTGGAAAATTGGCACGTGGTCTTTTCTTATTTACTAAAATAAAACAAACTTTCATAATGCGTATATGCGAATTCTGAAAGTTGAGAAGAACCATTTTTGTTTTTTTATTCTTTTGGTTGAGATACTGTTTCTCACGAGAACTGAGGATTGTTTTCTGGATGCAGATTGTCTCAGAAACCTTACCTGCTCTTCAAAAGCTCAAAGAAACCGGAAAAGTACGATTCATCGGAATCACAGGATTGCCTTTAAAGATTTTCAAATCTGTCCTGGACAGAGTTCCAGCAGGAACAGTTGATGTTGTTTTATCTTATTGTCACAACAGCTTAAACGATCAGACGCTTATTGACCTAATTCCATACTTGAAGGAAAAGGGCGTCGGTATTATTAGTGCTTCGCCACTATCTATGGGGCTTTTAACTGGAACAGGTGCCCCATCATGGCATCCAGCACCGGTCGAAGTGCAGGTGAGGTTCTGTTTTCAAGTTACGAAGCAAAAGGATATGGAGTACTGGTTAAAAACCTGCTAGAAATGTTGTTTGTTTTGTGCATACATGTCTTAGGACATGCAAGTTATGCAACAGTTGTTGCTTATAACCATACGTATGACCACAGGTGTTTTTCCAATACTGAAAAATACGAAGTATAATACACTTGGCAGATTTCAATTCTCTTAGCAGACACCTATGAGGCCTGGAATGGGATTAGCTTACGGGAAGCTTAGCCTGTCGAGTATTCGAACTGTTGGACAGGTGGTGGCCAGATCCAGATTTGGTTTGTCTTTTTTGGGAGCTGTACATGTTTTGTTGATCTGTTTGAACTCTCAGTGAACGCAGGCCGTTTGTGTGCCGTCTGCCAATGGGCTTCGATTGTATTGATGGAAACACGGTCTTTTGCTTGATGTGATTTTGCCTCAGACAATCAGTAAATATCGTGAGGGCCACCACTTCCTTCTGCTGGAGTTATACGTACACTAGACAAAGCAGAAAAACAGTTGCCAAATTTGTTATCATTGGAACCACGACGAATGAAGGCTGTGATGGATGCGGAATGTTCATCTTTGGGCTGATAGTGGGGAGGTTGTCTGGTGGCCTGTCTGAACTTTTGGTCCAGATGGCTTGTGGAGCCGCAGCAGCTCACTGCAAAGCTCGCAAAGTGAGCCTCCCCGAGCTGGCCCTGCAGTATGCCGTGGCCCATCCAGATGTCTCCACCACACTGGTCGGCATGTGCAGTCCACAGCAGGTGATACCCAGCTCCCACACCGTTCTTTAACCACATTTAAGTCTCTTCCACGTTCGGCTAGCTCAATTGAGGGACGACTGGATGCATTTTAAGGCAGGCGTATCATTGTCCAAACGTGTGTTTTGTTCGGTTACTTCTTAGCAATTCATGGCAGTTTTAGTGTAAGAGTTGTTTTCTTGTGTGTGACACACTTGGGTTTGTGGAAGTTAACAGGTGGAGGAGAATGTCGCGGCTGTTATCAAGGCCTGTTCAGGAGAGACGGATCAGCAGATGTTGGCTGAAGTGGAAGTCATTTTGAAACCTATTAAGAATGTGACATGGCCAAGCGGGCTGCCAGAAAACAACTAAACACCGAATATTTTGTTTCATGGTCAACGCGACGAGGTGAGCTTATATTTAAATTACCAAGCCAATTTTGTTCCTCGATAGTGGTTACTCTTTAAATTTTACACCGTGGTCGATAACAAGATCGATATTGAGTTAGCACCTAGGTAGTGGATGAGGAAGCGCCATATACACATTCGTTGTAATGGGATTCATTTGTCACTTGTGAATAACATCGTTGCCATTTCTTGTTGTCTCCCTCGTTTTCTTTGTATCGCCTGAGATTGACAAACAAATTCTCTTGTTTGTAGCTGAGATTACCCAGTGTTTGTCCATTAGGTCTTCATCACTGTATCAATGATATTTGGTACTGGCAATGTATGTAGCTAGTACCAAATAGGCTTTTGAGTCATCAATTTGTCCGAATTGTTCATTTCCTGCTGCTGGTTGGGAATGCTTTGTCTGGTCAGGTCTTTTCTCACAACGAATGTGTATATGGACAATGTCATTTCATAGCAGCTGTCTCTGGGGAAGAAGGGTGTACTAATGAATTCAACAATCATTTGTTAACAATGTATTGTTTTTTGAACCAGCGACCTTTGTAATTACCTCAGCATTCAGCAACCAAAGAATCTTGGATGTGTTATTTACTTTGTTACTACATCAACGCAGGCTATGTGCAGTTTAATTGTCACGTTGAAATTTCGATCTATCGCTAACAAGTCTTCTTCGAGTGTAATTTCTATATGAGTGAAATCTACAATTTGCAAATCATTTTTCTTCAAAATGTATTTTGGTTCCTCCTGCGTAGGTCATCTGATCCAGGGCCTAAACTTCTTTGTGGCCATCATGACTTAATGTAGATTCTTACTCACATTGTAACGTCCAATCCCAAACTCTTCTGGATTTGGGGAGTGCATGGGAGGGGAGGGGAGACAAAGGGGGAGGGAGTGGAGATGAGGGAGTGGGAAGGGAGGGGAGAAAAAAAAAGAGAGGGTTTCTTAAAGTTGTAAGCCTACAACAATATCAGTTAAGGTTGCAAATTTTCCACACAAGGAGTACAATCCACACAAATTACGCTGAGCTTAGAAACATGCCTTATTTGTTGTAGGTTGATTTGGAAAAACTTATTTTCCTATTATGGATGCAAAATTGAAGTGTGAAAATTGAAATCCTCATTATTTTTTGGTGAAGGTTTAAAGACACACTCTTTGCGATGAAGATTGAAACTTACCAACCGAAAACTGTAGACCGTCTAATTAGAGTATTTAAAAAACGCCATATTCGTTGAAGGATTCAAAATTTAGAATATAAATATCCCAAAACAAAATAATTGAGTTATCAAAGTGTGTTGAAAATCATATTCCACTCTAATTTAGGTATGTGGGAAATTTAGACCAAATTGGGGCAAAGGATGAAAATCTTTCAACTGAAGTCTTTTTAACCACATTCGCTATGGTCCATTTCAAAACCAAACCAATCACTACAAGTTTTGCGAAATATCTAAGACTGTCCGGCACAAACCCACATCAACTGGGAAAGTACAAAACTACCATTGATCGGTGAAGATTGCGAAATCTCAAATTCCAAGCTGACATCGACACTAATGACAGGGATTTGAAAAGACTCCAGTTATGACAAAAACATGCAAGTTTTTCAGCTTTCGATCACATTCACCTTGAATTCGGGCTTTTAGGGCTACTGTAAGTTGGCGTCAGAAAAATTATTCCGGACCATAAAGGAGGCAAAGTCTGATTTTCTCATTTTCGTCCACAGTAATAAGGGTTTCTATGTATAACTTCTCTCCTGAAATGCAAAGGATACGACAAGCAAGGATGCCAAATGGAATTGTAGTCAGAAATCCACCCTAATTAAGGTGAATTTAAAATCAAGCATTTTAGCCCGAAAAGTCTGCAGGACAGGTAATATCCTCACCAATAACCACGGAAAATTTGACATTAGGGTTAAGGAACGTTTATTTTTTGTTTTAATAATCTCACACTTCTCATGAAGTAACGGAAATTATCAGTTGTAGGTTAAAATCCACACGAATTCAGTTGAGACATGAAGCTGCCCTCTCAAACTAATTTCAAAAGACAATTGGACATTCCTCCGAAACTAGCGACAGAGGTGAAGCTTCCAGAATATTGCTTTTTTTTTTTCTAAAGGATGGAGAAAAGAGAAAGAGAAGTAGCTAAAGACGCACAACGGAGGGAGAAAGTTTCTTTTTGGATAAATAGAAAGATGAGTATGAGTAGTAATAGAAGAAGCTCTGCCCAGGAACAACTACATAGACGATTGAATAGTATTGCGAGGAAAGGTACGTAAAAAATGAGTAGCAATAGAAAAAAAAAATCAGTTAGTTTTTTTAATGGAGGAATGGAGAGAGATGAAAGAGTGGAAACTAAAAAAAACGAGATCATAGAAAAGCTTTCGTGTACTTGAGTTTCTTTCTTGAGGAATAGTGAGTGATTGAAGTCATGCGACAAGAAAAAGGGTCAGCAAGACACGGGCACGTATCTGAACAACACGTCTACAATGCCACGTTCAAACGGTGGACGTCTACAATGTCACGCACAAACGTTGGGCGTCTACAATGACACGCACAAAACATTGAACGTCTACACTCACTACAAACACTAAACGTCTACCATGTCACGTACAAACATTGGACGTCTACAATACCATGTCACGTACAAACATTGAACGTCTACCATGTCACGTATAAACATTGGACGTCTACTATATCACGTACAGACATTCGACGTCTACCCTGTGAAGTACAAACATTGGACGACTAGAATGTCACGAAAAGTTTGACGTCTACGGTTTGACAAAAGATATTATAGACATCAACAACCGTCACAGGCACTGGACGTCTACAACCGTCATAGTCAAATGTCTTTATTGCAAATATTGCAATGGCAAAACCATCTATGTACAAAAGGGGTAAAACTGAAAAAAACATTTTGAGGCTACAAAAGTCACAAGAAAACAATCTACGCCTGAAAATTGAAACGAAAGAGAACAATACTAACAAGAGCAAAGGACCAAAACAAAACAATAACAGACTAAGACCGCCTACCGAATGAAAAAACCTAGACTTGACTTCCCATAGACAAATTAAGGTCCGCAACCACGAAGATCATGGATGTGTACCTTGGCGAAAGGCCTAGAAGACCCCGCTAGTCTTCGGCTAGTGTGCTACGCCGAAGGAGAGCCGCAGCGTGTTGAAGTGCAATTGAGACACGTTGACGGTAGAACGCAACCAAAAGGCTTTGTGGAGGACTCCCTAGACCCCGGGATTCAAACGTTTTTTCGCACACACTGGCGAAGGAAGTCATCAAATTACTTATCCAAAGATCAAAAAATCTCCACTGAAAATGTGACAAACTAGTCTGATGGGTCTCGGTGAGTGTAATCACTTTCCTTTGAAGCCGCTGTGTCCCGAGCCGCCACACCTAAATGCGAAGTCGCGCGAGATAAAATGTGTGTCCCAGTCGGATCCGTGAGGTCCCCATCGCCAAGCGTCCTCCCAACACCATGAAGAAAAACCAAGTCAACCGAGGGGTTGGGAGATGAAACTCTGAGACCTCCATAAGTCCTCAGAGTGAACAACTTCTAAAAAGCCTCTAAGATAACTCTGACCCCTTTGTGTTTCAGCAAAAACAACAGCCACATTGGCACACAAAAACTCTGACCACTTTCACCCATGTTAAGGCAAGACTCCCCTGAGTCGATAGCAAAAAGAATCTCTGAATTTGCTCCCCTGAGCAGTAAGTTATGGAGGGTCAAAGTTGACCTTTTGTACAGAAGCTCTCTGGGAGAGAGGGTCCTATCTCCTAATTTTTCCTATCTCCTAATTTTTCTAAGTCCTATCTCTCTCACAGACTCTATCTACTAATGTACGAAGCCAATCATATTCCACTTCCGTACACAAAAGTCAGCTGCCGGTGTACTTTTTGTACGGACATTGTACGACATGGCCTGAATGTTGACATGTGGTATATCCAGATTGGCTCCCTTAATCCTCGGAGATGCCGCGATCCAATGTTATTCCGCCACGTGTCCTCGATGTGGGGATGACCAAAAACCGCCAAAATCGTCTTCCGCGATCTCGGCGTTCATTCTGGCCCTCTGATTAAATTCACATTTAATTGTAGCCGTAATAAATACCTGCGCAATATTCGTTTCGCTAAAGAAACAAATGCGCGGTATTTGTTTCTTTATCCGTACCACAATCCGTACTTTTACATTACTGAATCTATGTATCCCGTAAATAGTTTCAGTTAAAGGAATTATCCTACTTGGTAATGTATAATTAAATATCAAACCCAATAGTACGTAACACTAAGTCTAGACTTAACCGATAAGGCTACCGGCTACCGGCTGCCTGCCGTTCGGCAGGTATTAGAATCAAATCCTGGGTGCAGCACATACCCCTTTAGTAAATAAACCTCTAACGGTAAATAAACTAATATATATATATCCCTTAAACCTCTGGATAGCCTAGGTAGCCATGGCTCTAGCTTCCTCTCCAATTTCTCAGTGACTTGTCGGAAGTTAGAGGTAGATTGCCTCGACTTCTACTTTATTTCTATTTACACCTAGAAAATACTTTAAACGGGCCATTAATTTTCTACACTTCCCTTATTTTCTAGTCAATTTTTAATTTCAGACCACACTTCTCCCTGTAGCAAATTAGCTTAGGGGAAGGCACAAGTTTGGTCATCATATCTGCTACCATCTCACTATCTGGTCGGTACTCTAAACTGATTATTTTGTTTTCTACTTTCTCTCTAACAAAGCTGAGTCTAATGTCCATGTGTTTGGCTTTAAAATGATGTTTAGGATTGGCAGAAATAGCGATAGGTGCCTGATTATCACAAAAAATTTTCTGCACACCACTTTTAAGGTGACCAAGCTCACTAAGCAAAGACTTGACCCACATCGATTCTTTTACAGCAGAGCAAGAGGCCATATACTCAGCCTCCATGGTGGACTGGGCAATAACTTTTTGCTGTTTGCTACTCCAACATCAAGCCCCATCACCCACATATAATACATATCCACAAGTGCATCTCCTTATCGGAGCATCACCATAACTGGCATCACTCCAAGTAGTGATGTCAGTATTCTCCCCACCCAAATTCAACCATAGATCCCTAGTTCTTATCAAATATCTAAGGACTCTCTTAGCTGCCTCCTAATCCCTCTTAGTGGGAGCATTTAGACTTCTACTCAGCACTCCTACAGCTGCAGCTAAATCTGGCCTTGTACAATTCATAAAATAGATTAGACTTCCCACTACTTCCCTGTAAGGAATAGTCTGCATGAACTTCTGTTCTTCAGAAGATAATTCCTCGTCTAAGACTATGACTCCTTTTTCCTCACTCTCCTCACTTCCCTTCTTCAACTCC
Organism: Zygnema cylindricum; assembly: GCA_037447655.1. NCBI lineage: Eukaryota > Viridiplantae > Streptophyta > Zygnematophyceae > Zygnematales > Zygnemataceae > Zygnema > Zygnema cylindricum. The sequence continues at coordinate 106,188 of JBBHKE010000953.1, forward strand.
ATTGGAGTTGTACAATTATTAGCTTTATCCATCTGAAATTTTTCAAGCATGTTCCCTATTGCTTATTTTTGAGTCAATCTTATAATCTTTATTTTTCGGTCTCTTTCTACTTGAATTCCCAAAATATATTTTGCTTCCCCCATATCATTCATTTCAAATCTCCCCTTAAGATTGGTTTTCAGTTTATTAGTTTTTTCCATTGATTTACTTAAAACAAACAAATTATCAACATAAATTGCAATAAATATAAAACCTTCCTCATCTTCGAAAACATAGATTGAGTGATCTGAGCTGATCCGGATGTATCCCAGACCGGTAAGAAACTCATTAAGCTTCTTATTCCACTGTGGAGGCGCCTGTTTCAAACCATAAAGAGATTTAATCAGCCGGCATAACTTACTCTCCTCTCCTTCCTCCACAAACCCTTCGGGTTGTCGCATGAAGATCTCCTCTTCCAATTCTATATGCAAAAAGGATTTTTTGATTTCCATCTGGTGCACTCCCATGTCTTACGCTGCTGCCAGACTGAGAAGTATGCGGACGGAGGGAAATCTGACCACCGGGGCAAAGGTTTCCTCGTAGTCAATTCCCTCTTTTTGTGTAAATCCCTTTGCCACTAATCTGGCCTTGTATCGCTCGATTGTGTTATCTGGGTTCAGTTTTAATTTGAAAACCCACTTACAACCGATTGGTTTTCGGTTAGGTGGACAGTCCACCAGCTCCCAAGTATCGGCTGCCATGATTGAAGCCATCTCCTCATGATGGCTGTCTTCCACCGGTTTCTTTTTGGACAAGTCATCGCCTCTTCATAAGTTTGAGGTTCATCTTGATGAGATAGTTTAGTTACCTTGTTATTAACCTGTTTTTCTTGCAGTCTTTTGCTACTTCTCCTCCCCCCCTCAAAATCTGAGGCCGGAATAGATGGTTCTCGTGGATTCTTTCGAACAAACTCGGCTTCTCCCCTATCCCTTGATTCCGAATCAATTCCACCACGTCTTCCACTTCGGGTAGAGTTGTTACTGGAGTTTACACAGCCGAGTCCTTTTCGGTCTGATTTGTACCTGGAAGAATGTCATCGTCTCTAAAACCCGGATAGTTAGGGAGCTCAAAGTCATCGGAATTTTCTGACTCAAATCTGATTTTTACTGACTTTGTATATTTGAAGGGATCCACAGACTTTCCTTCATCCATAACTACTAGATGCTTTACTAAGATTATATCTTCTCTTTTTAGATCATAAACTCTATATCCTTTAACATCCTCATCATATCCTAATATGTATCCCGGTTTTCCTTTAGGATCTAGCTTCCAATTAGACCGATCAGTATCTAGACTGAATACTTGACTGCCGAAAACCTTTAAGTGAGATATGTCTGGTTTTCGGCTTGTCCATCTCTCATAAGGTGTTTGATCTTTTATAGTTGAAGTAAGAACTCTATTTTTTAGGTAATTAGCACAGTTCATTGCTTCTGCCCAAAACCTTTTTTCTATCTTCTTATCTGACAACATACTTCTAGCACTATCACTTAGTGTTCTATTTAACCTTTCAACTACTCCATTCTATTCCGAGTTTTCTGGAACTGTCTTTTGGTGTTGGACCCCATCTTCCCTCAGAAAATCCTCAAACTGGTTAGAAATATACTCCACACCATTGTCACTCATTACTCTCTTGATTGGAGTTTCATGGAGTTTTTCACTCCATGCTGTATATTGTCTAAAACAATCTTGAGCTTCAGACTTGTTTTTCAAAAAATACACCCGGGAATACCGAGACCAATCATCAGTGATAGTCATCATAAATCTCTTCCCCCCCCCGTGAGGGCACTTTAGCCGGTCCCCAAATATCTGTGTGTACTAGATCTAGAGTTTTTTCTCCCTTATAGGTAGCTGTTTTAGGAAAGGGTAATCTGTGTGCTTTACCTTGAGCACATCCACTACAATCACTTATATTATCACTCTCACTGAACTGAATCCCTTCCACCACTCCCATCTTTTTCATCTCTCTTAGCTTATCTAGATTCACATGCCCAAGCCTCTTATGCCACATCATAATATTATGAACACCAGCATAATAAAGTTTCTTCGTTTCATTACTTTAAATCATCATAAACATCCCATGGCTACCTTTCTCAGCAATGAAATAGACATCCTCCTCAAAACTAGCAGTAAAGACTCCTTCCCTAGTGCTAGTAAAAAAACCCTTATCATCTAATACAGATGTAGAGATGAGGTTTTTGTTCAGCTGCGGAATAAACAATACATCGGAGAATGTTACTATGGATGTCTTTTCTTTTACTAACACTTTTAGATCTACTGATCTTACAAGAGTAGTGGTGACTATCCTCCCATCCCCGTACTCTATCTCTACGGTGGGAAACTTTCTTATCTTAGTGAACAGGTGCCTATCCTTAAACATGTGCATGGAGGCACCTGAATCTTTAATCTAGCCTGCTTCACCTTTCAATCCACCGTAAGCACATTTTTGCCTTCGTGGAATTTCGACCTTGTTTTTCGCCTCCAACTCCTCATCCAAAAGGAGCTCATCGTCCTCGTCTTCGGATTCCGCCTCATGTACCTGTGTCACAAGGGCCTTTTTCTTTCCTCTCGGGGTACCACCGGTCTGCCCCTCCTTTAATCGAAGCTCGGTTAGCTTAGTGCACTCTGCCATATAGTGCCCCGGTTTCTTACAAAATTGCATAAACCTTTGGGAGCCCTTGGTCGGACCTCGTCGGCCTGATTTTTTTTCTCCCTACCCCCATAGTTTCCGACCGGTTTACGGGAATCCTTGTTCCTCCAATGGGTCGCAGTTGCCAAGGCTTGGCCACTCTTTCCTCCCCTTCGGATCTCAATCGTATTCTCCCGAACGAGAATCATCCCTATCACTGAGTTCCATATCCACCTTGAGTTCGGCAAGTCCTGCACACGGTTGACTATGTTCTTGAACTCATCGGGTAACTTCATCAGTAAACAGTTAACCTTTTCTTTTTCACTAAAATCTTTTCCCGCACTCTCTAGCTCCATGAAGAGTGTAGCAAGCTCATTGCAAAAATCCAACATCTTCCCCCTTTTGTATACATACTCCTTAACTTTCTGATCAGCCAACTGTTGTTGCTGAATCGTACCACTTCGGTACATTCCTATGGGAGCCATCCAAAGATCAGATGCCCTTTCTACCTGCAAATGAGGACATGCAAGTCGTTGAGTGAGATGGCGTAGGATGAAGTGCTTTGCCGCCATATTGTTGAAATCCTAGGTTTGAGTATCATTCTCCTCGTTGCTCGGAATAGGTGACATGAATGCTGAACCAGTTGTTATTGGTGTGGCCGTCTCCTTCTCCGCTCCTTTGTCCATCACCTCTCCTTCCTTTGTCTTCTTCGTTGAAGATGGACCTTCTTTCTTTGTGAATCTGCTTCCTTCAAACCCTGGAGGAATTCCAAGACTTGATAGACGCCCCAATCGTCTACTCACTATCCCCCAATACTTTTTTTCGCATAGAGCTCTTATCATCATACTTTCCCAGTATATGAAGCCAGTTCCATTAAATATTGGTACCTTAGAGGGTGGGCCCATAACTTGAAACTCTGAGACCTCCATAAGTCCTCTAAGTGGACAGCTTCCAAGAAGCCTCTAGGATAACCCTGATCCCTTTGTGTTTCAGCAAACAAAACTGCCACCGTGGTAGACAAAAACTCTAACCAACTTCACCCCTGTGAAGGCAAGACTCCCTTGAGTCGATAACAAAAAGAATCTCTGAATTTGCTCCCCTGAGCAGTAAGTTATGGAGGGTCAAAGTTGACCTTTTGTACAAAAGCTCTTTAGGAGAGAGGATCCTATCTCCTAATTTTTCTAAGTCCTATCTCTCTCACAGACTCTATCTACCGATCTACGAAGGCAATCATATTCCACTTCCGTACACAAAAGTACAGCTGCCGGTGTACTTTTTGTACGGACATTGTACGACATGGCCTAAATGTCAACACGTGGTGTATCTGGATTGACTGCCTTAATCCTCGGATATGCCGCGATCCAATGTTATTCCGCCACGTGTCATCTGTTGTGGCGATGACCACAAACCGCCGAAATCCTCTTCCGCGATCTCGGCATTCATTCCGGCCGTCCGATTAAATTCACATTTAATCGTAGCCGTAATAAATATCTGCGCGGTATTCGTTTCGCTAAAGAAACAAATTCGCGGTATTCATTTCTTTATTCGTACCTCAATCCGTACTTTTACATTACTGATCTATGTATCCCGTAAATAGTTTCTATTAAAGGAATTATCCTACTTGGTAATGTATAATTAAATATCAAACCCAATAGTACGTAACACTAAGTCTAGACTTAACCGATAAGGCTACTGGCTACCGACTGCCTACCGACCGGTAGGTATTAGGATCAAATCCTGGGTGCAGCACATACCCCTTTAGTAAATAAACCTCTAACGGTAAATAAACTAATATATATATTTCCCGTAAACCTGTGGATAGCCTAGGTAGTCATGGCTCTAGCTTCCTCTCCAATTTCTCATTGACTGCACAAGTTTGAGAAGTTGGAGAGAGAAGTTAGAGGTAGACTGCCTTGGCTTTTTCTATATTTCTATTTAGACCTAGAAAATACTTTAAACGGACCATTAATTTCTACAGGAGAACCCGTAGATTGGGGCCGAGGTGGAAGTATATTAGAAACCTCACGTTTGACGGTGTAGCCCGCCTCAGCGCCAATGGCAACAATGCCACCTCGCACCAAATTGCGCCACTGTTCGTTCCCCCCTATGCCAGCAACGAAGAAAATGGATTCCCTCGACATCAATGGGCTGGTTGCAAACGCACCGAGCCCCCCCCCAAAAGGGGTGGGTGAGGCAAACCCAACCGCAAGCGTAGAGCATAAGTTATTTGGACAAAAGATAGACAAAGTGTCAAAAAAGTAGGAGTCGCTTATAGCCACGCACCAGCCCCAGGCCCAGAATGAAACTCTGAGACCTCCATTGGCCCTCAGAGTAAGCACATCCAAAAAAAGCTAATCTAGATAGTGCTGACTCCAAGTTGATATAAACCCAAATGACTGACCCCTTGACAGTCAAAACCCCAATATATATTCACCCCTGTGAAATAACACTTTCTGTGTGCTCAGTTCCACCACAGAATGCAAAGTTTGAATATGAGATTTGGACACATTCACCCACTTTGACTTTCCCTTAGAAATGTAGCCACCCTAGCATACAAAAACTTTGACCGACTACACCCCTGTGTAGCCTGGACTCCCGTGAGTCCGCAGCAAAAAGAATCACTGAAAATGGTCAAGTAAATTGATAGTTATGGCTGGCCAAAGTTTGCCATTTATACAATGTGCTCTCTAGGAGAGACAACTACTTACCCAAAATTTTCTAAGTCCTATTCCCTCTCTAAAACTCTATCTACTGAAGTACGGCACCAATCAAATTAGTGTGTCGTACATAAAAGTACAGGTGCCGGTGTACTTTGTGTACGGCCATTGTACAACATGGCCAAAATGTCGACACGTGTCATAGCCGAATTTGTTACCGCAATCTCCGGAGTCGCCGCAATCCAACATTGTCGCGCCACGTGTCATATGACGTGGCGATGACTGAAAAACGCCAAAAGTACATAATCCGTGATCGCGGTGCCTATCGTGGCCGTCCGATCAAACCGGATACAATTGTAGCCGTTGAAAATATACATGCGATATTTGTTTCGCGTTCGAAACAAATGCGCGGTATCCATTTCATACAATACATTAAATCGTACTCTGTACTATACAAAACCGTATCTATGCATTACGTATCTATTTCCGTTAGACTAACTAGACTACGTGTACAAATATAAATATCTGTCAAACCTATTGTACTCAAGCACGGTTTTTAGACTTGTTGGTTAAAGCGAACGGTTAGTTTGACAGATGGCAGGTATCAGGATCTAATCCTGGGTCCGTCATTCCTTTTAGATAACTCTATTATGAATTGCCTTCTTGTCCACTTTGGACAGCCTAGGCAGCCATTGATCTAACTCCTCTTCAAGTCTTCAGTGACTGCGACAAGTGTGGGGACTTGAGTGAAGAGTTAGAGGTAGGTTGTCAGTGTCCCCTTTTTGCCTTTTTATTTTACAATCTCTAGACCTAAAAAATACTTAAATTTCAACACTCCCCTTATTTTCCAGTCTACTTACTTTCAACTCCCACCAAAAACAATAAATACATATATATATATATATATATATATATATATTTTCCTTTCATTTTTTCATTTTTCCTTCATGAAGCTTCAAGCGAATACTTATATATTTAAGAAAGTGTATTAGATGACCAAAAATAATTTCATCTTGTTGATCATACATTTTATTTTGCATGCCACTTTTCACAAATCCGATTAAAGATTTTATCCACCTTCTCCCCTTTTCATCCAACCAGAATCTACTTTCCCTTTTGCATTTCCAACAGTCAGACCCATCCCCAACCTGCAACACATACCCGGATGATAACCCTTTTACAGGCACATCTTCACAAGCGACATCACACCAAGTAGTGATGTCAAATCCATCCACCCCCAAATATTCCCAAAAAACACTAGTCCCCACTAAGTTCCTCATAAGATCTACATCTTCCGTACTCATATTTTTATTCATGATAATTACCCCATTTTCTGAACTTCCCTCACTCTCTCCCATGGAATTCTTTCCACCATCACTTTCTATTTTAATTCCCAATAAATATTTTTTCTCCCCTAAACCTTTAGTCAAATATTTCTCTTCTCCCCTATCCTTTAAAACCCCCTCTAGAATTAATTCTCCTCTTTCCTCGGAATCCGTTGAAGTCTCCCTTTCCGACCAGTTTTCTGTTTCCAAAATATCTATGAAACTATCCTCAATATTTTGAACTCCCTCAAGTATATCCTCTCTCTTTACTTCCCTTATACCTCCAAAAGCACACTGTTGCTTTCGTGGAATTTTTGTGTGCTTTTCTCTCTTCCCTATACTACTAATCCGGAGAAGCTCTAAAAAATCTTCATCCTCTTTCTCCTCTTCCCCTTCTTCCTCCTCATCCACATTCCAACTTCTAAGTTTTTCCAAACAAGGGCATTCCTCCATATAATGACCCGATTCCCTACAAAAGAAGCAAACCCGCTTTTTCAAAGCTCCCCTTTCTTTTCCTCTCCCTCTCTTTCCACCAAAGTTTCGATAAGGTTTACCTTTGTCTTTCTTTCTCTCATCACGCTTCCGCTCGTCACCACCGTTCCTCTCATCACGCTTCCGCGAATCACCACCAGCTGAAAATGCATTGACCCTGTCCCTTCCCCTACGAAGCTCCAAAGTGCTTTCCCTCACAAGAATTATACCCATGGTAAAGCTCCAAGTCCATGAGGAGCCATCCATTGCCTCCATACGACAAATGATGTTTTCGTACTCATCTGGGAGTTTCATAAGTAGTGTATTAATCTTACTCTCCTCAGATTCTACATATCCCGCAATAGTATGCTCAACATATAACGCAGCAATATCATTGCAAAACTCTATCATGCTACCGCCTTTATGAGCTGAGGCAGCCATGGCTCCATCGCTCTCTCTCTCTTTCAGTGACTACAACAAGTATGGGGGAGAGAGAGAAGAGATGGAGGCAGGCTGCCATCATTTCTTATATATGTTTCCGCTAATTTATTTCAAACTAGAAAATACAAAAACTACTTATTTCAACAGTTTTGTTATAGTGTTTTTATATTCCCATATTTTTCTATCATTTTCTTCAGTTTTAATCCCTACATGTGGTACCATAGTTGAGAGCCTAGCTCCCCTCACCATAGGTGTCCCTTTTTCCTTCTCCCCTATTTCCCCATCCACGGAAAGATTTTTCCCTTCACCTTCTATTGCATCTGTACTCCCGTTGATATTTTGGGCAGCCTCAGATGAATCTCCATAGTAAGTTCCTCCAAAGCCAGGTGGCGGACATCTCACTTGTCCCGAAACAATTCCCCATAAGTGCTTCTCGAAAAGCAATCCCGCCATTGTAAACTCCCTATAAGTGAAGTCTGTTCCATTGAACATAGGCACCCTAGATGGTGGGCCCCTAACCTGAAACTCTGAGACCTCCATTGGCCCTCACAGTAAGCAGATCCAAAAGAAGCTTATCTAGATAGTGCCAACTCCAAGTTGATATAAACCGAACTGACTGACCCCTTGACAATCAGAACCCAAATATAGATTCACCCCTGTGAAATAACACTTTTTGTGTGGTCAGTTCCACCACAAAATGCAAAGTTAGAATATGAGATTTGGACACATTCACCCACTTTGACTTTCCCTTAGAAATACCGCCACCTAGGCAAAAACTTTGACCGACTACACCCCTTTGTAGCCTGGACTCCCTTGAGTCCGCAGCAAAAAGAATCACTGAAAATGGTCAAGTAAAAATTGATAGTTATGGCTGGCCAAAGTTTGCCATTTATACAAGGTGCTCTTTGGGAGAGGCAGCTACTTACCAAAAAAAAATTAAGTCCTATTCCCTCTCTAATACTCTATCTACTGAAGTACGGCACCAATCAAATTAGTGTATCGTACAGAAAAGTACAGGTGCCGGTGTACTTTCTGTACGGCCATTGTACAACATGGCCAAAATGTCGACACGTGTCATAGCCGGATTTGTTACCGCAATCTCCGGAGTCGCCGCAATCCAACATTGTCGCGCCACGTGTCACATGACGTGGCGATGACTAAAAAACGCCAAAAGTACATAATCCGTGATCGCGGTGCCTATCGTGGCCGTCCGATCAAACCGGATACAATTGTAGCCGTTGAAAATATACATGCGATATTTGTTTCGCGTTCGAAACAAATGCGCGGTATCCATTTCATACAATACATTAAATCGTACTCCGTACTATACAAAACTGTATCTATGCATTACGTATCTATTTCCGTTAGACGAACTAGACTACGTGTACAAATATAAATATCTGTCAAACCTATTGTACTTTAGCACTGTATTTAAACTTGTTGGTTAAAGCGAACGGCTAGTTTGACAGATGGCAGGAATCAGGATCAAATCCTGGATCCGTCACTCCTTTTAGATAACTCTATTAAGAATTGCCTTCTTGTTCACTTTGGACAGCCTAGGCAGCCATTGATCTAACTCCTCTTCAAGTCTTCAGTGACTGCGACAAGTGTGGGGACTTGAGTGAAGAGTTAGAGGTAGGTTGTCAGTGTCCCCTTTTTGCCTTTTTATTTTACAATCTCTAGACCTAGAAAATACTTAAATTTCAACACAAAACACGAACGTAAACGAGCACGCGATTGAGCAGAAGGTAGCGCCTCCAAGAGGTTTGCAAAATCAGCGGCGGCCACTTGCTCAGATATGCGTTGTTCAAGTTGGAAGTTATTGTCGGCCATGAGAGAAAGAAAATGTGGAACTTGGTTTCGAGCGTCGGGGTAGTAGCGCACAAGTTGAAAGGAGAGCTTGGTGAAATGGAAACAACCTGTCTTCCACCTTAGAGACAACTTGTGCCACAACGTGTGTGGTAAAGTCTACGCAAGATAGACAGGGCGCTGAGCAAAACAACGGATCAAGATCGAAAATGCCACTTGTGCGTCCGGCAGCTTGGGGAGGTTGTTAGTATGAGAAAGGTCCTCCAACAACACATCCTCGACTACTTGGTTGACAAAAGAGGTAGCACCAATAGGGCAACATAAAGCCTTAATACCTTGATCGTGAGATGCAAGACGAAAATCGTTAGGGAGCAAGCAATTTGACGGCAAACCTTGTGGGCACCAAGCCACACACTTAGATGGTCTACAAAGACCCGGATCTGATAAAGTTAGTCCGCAAAATGAGAGAAAGCGAAAAAAACTTGATCGCGTGGACCCACGATATGCATGTCATCCGCGATTGAAGGAAAGAAACAACTTGGGAAGGTTGTTGCTGACGCTCGTAATGCTTGATGATAGGCAAGAGCAAAAAGAGGTGCCCCTAAAGGATCACCTTGGCGAGTGCCGGTCGCGGACTCTAAAGTGGCAACATCACCCAAAAGACCTCCAAGAGGAAAGAGTAGCGAGCTAGGCCGAGCATAAAATGCGCGAACAAAAGGGAACAATTGGTTGATAGGTGAAGGTGCATATCGTAGTTATCAAAAAATAACATTACGATCAATTGTATTGAAGGCGTTAGCCCCATCCATGTAGAAATTAAAGGTTTTTTTAGTATTTTCTAGGTTTAAACTTGTAAAGATAAAATGCAAAAAATAAGCAGAGGCAGTATGCCTCTAACTCCTCTGTTCAACTCACACACTTGTCGCAGTCACTTAAGGTTGGAGAGGGAGCTAGAGCCATGGCTGCGTATGTTGTCCAGAGAGACAGGCAGTAGTTTGATAGGTTTACCAGAAACCACTTGACAAACCCAATATTTGATCCTGGTACATGCCGTCTGCCGTCCGTCAAAGTCGCCAGTAGCCGTTAGCTTTATCATATTAGTCTAGGATAAATGCTGAGGTATATATGGTTTGATAAGTATTTAAAAAAGGTACACATACACGAATTCATTTAACGGTACGAATAGACTATTTGTACGTAGAATCACTTATAGTATAGTATGGTTTACCATACTTTGCGAAAGGAATACCGCGCATTTGTTTCGACAGCGAAACAAATATCGTTTTTTTTTTTTCGACACCTAGAATTGAAAGTCAGTTTGATCGAACGGTCACTATAGGTGGCGAGATCGCGGAATAGGCATTTTGGCGGTTTTCTGTCGTCGCCACGTCAAGTAACACGCGGCCCACCCTTATTGGCTTGCGACCATTCCGGAGATTATGGGAACAAATCCGGATATTGCAAGCATCATCATTTTGGCCATGCCGTACGATGGTCGTACACAAAGTACTCCGACAACTATACCTTATTGTACGACACACTATAATGAATGGTGCTGTACAATAGTAGTACAAGGTTAATAGAGGGAATTAGGTCTTACAAAAATTGGTAGGTAGCCACTTCTCTCCCAGAGTGCTTCTGTACAAAAGGTCAACTTTGACCCTCCATAACTTACTACTCAGGAAGAAAATTCAGAGATTCTTTTTGCTATCGACTCACAGAAGTCTTCTCTTCACAAGGGTGAAGGTGGTAAGAGTTCTTGCTACCAAGGTGGTAGTTATTCTTGTCGAAACACAGGGGTCGAGGTTAACGTAGAGGCTTCGTATGAGCTGCCTATTCTCAGGACCTATGGAGGTCTCACAATCACAGGTTATGGGCCCACCCTATAAGGTACCCATCTTTAATGGAACTAGCTTCATATACTGGGAGAGTATGATGATTGGAACTCTATATGAGAAAAGGTTTTAAAGAATAGTGAGTGGACGGGTTGAAACTCTGAGCCCTACAAAAGTCCTCAGAGTGGACAGCTTCGAAGAAGCCTATAGGATAACCCTGACCCCTTTGTGTTTCAGCAAGAAAAATTGTCACCCTGGCAAACAAAAACTCTCACCAACTTCACCCTTGTGAAGGCAAGACTCTCTTGAGTCGATAGCAAAAAGAATCTATGAATTTGCTCCACTGAGCAGTAAGTTATAGCGGGTCAAAGTTGACCTTTTGTACATAAGCTCTCTGGGAGAGTGGGTCATATCTCCTAATTTTTCTAAGTCCTATCTCTCTTACAGACTCTATCTACTGATGTACGAAGCCAATCAGATTACACTTCCGTACACAAAAGTACAGCTGCCGGTGTACTTTATGTACGAACATTGTACGACATGGCCTAATGTCGACACGTGGTATATCCAGATTCGCTCCTTTAATCCTCGGAGATGCCGCGATCCAATGTCATTTCGCCACGTGTCATTCGATGTGGCGATGACCAAAAACCGCCGAAATCCTCATCCACGATCTCGGCGTTTAATTCCGGCCGTCCGATTAAATTCACATTTAATCGTAGCCGTAATAAATACATGCGCGGTATTCGTTTCGCTAAAGAAATAAATGCGCGGTATTCGTTTCTTATCCGTACCGTAATCCGTAGTTTTGCATTACTGGATCTATGTCTCTCGTAAAACTGTTTCAGTTAAATGAACTATCCTAAGTATTAATGTTTAACTAATTATCAAACCCTATAATGCGTAACACTATGTCTTGACTTAACGGTTAAAGCTATCGCCTACCGGCTACCCCCTACCGGCTACCGTCCGACAGGTACCAGGATCAAATCCTGGAGGCATCATATATTCTTTTAGTAAATAAACCCCTAATGGTAAATAAACTAATATTTATATCCCGTAAACCTCTTGATATCCTAGGTAGCCATGGCTCTAGCTTCCTCTCCAATTTCTCAGTGACTGCGACAAGTTTGAGAGTTAGAGAGTGAAGTTAGAGGTAGACTGCCTCGGCTTCTTTCTATATTTCTATTTAGACCTAGAAAATACTTTAAAAGGACCATAAATTTTTTACACTCCCCTTATTTTCTAGTCAATTTTTAATTTCAGACCATACTTCTCCATGTAGAAAATTAGCTTAGGGGAAGGCACAAGTTTGGTCATCATATCTGCTACCATCTCACTATCTGGTCGGTACTCTAAACTGATTATTTTGTTTTCTACTTTCTCTCTAACAAAGCTGAGTCTAATGTCCATGTGTTTGGCTTTAAAATGATGTTTAGGATTGGCAGAAATAGCGATTGCTGCTTGATTATCACAAAAAAATTTCTGCACACCACTCTTAAGGTGACCAAGCTCACCAAGCAAAGACTTGACCCACATCAATTCTTTTACAGCAGAGAAAGAGGCCATATACTCAGCCTCCATGGTGGACTGGGCAATAACTTTTTGCTGTTTAATACTCTAACATCAAGCCCCATCACCCACATATAATACATATCCAGAAGTACATCTCCTCATCGGAGCATCACCATAACTGGCATCACTCCAAGTAGTGATGTCAGTATTCTCCCCACCCAAATGCAACCATAGATCCCTAGTTCCTATCAAATATCTAAGGACTCTCTTAGCTGCCTCCCAATCCCTCTTAGTGGGAGCATTTAGACTTCTACTCAGCACTCCTACAGCTACAGCTAAATCCGGCTTTGTACAATTCATAAATAAGATTAGACTTCCCACTACTTGCCTGTAAGGAATAGTCTGCATGAACTTCTGTTCCTCAGGAGATAATTCCTCGTCTAAGACTATGACTCCTTTTTCCTCACTCTCCTCACTTCCCTTCTTCAACTCCATTGGAGTTGTACAACTATTAGCTTTATCCATCTAAAATTTTTCAAGCATGTTCCCTATTGCTTCTTTTTGAGTCAATCTTATAATCTTTCTTTTTCGGTCTCTTTCTACTTGAATTCCCAAAATATATTTTGCTTCCCCCATATCGTTCATTTCAAATCTACCCTTAAGATCGGTTTTCAGTTTATTATTTTTTTCCATTGATTTACTTAAAACAAACAAATCATCAACATAAATTGCAATAAATATAAAACCTTCCTCATCTTCGAAAACATAGATTGAGTGATCTGAGCTGATCCAGATATATCCCAGACCGGTAAGAAACTCATCAAGCTTCTTATTCCACTGTGGAGGTGCCTGTTTTAAACCATAAAGAGATATAATCAGCCGGCATACCTTACTCTCCTCTCCTTCCTCCACAAACCCTTCGTGTTGTCGCATGAAGATCTCCTCTTCATATTCTATATGCAAAAAGGATTTTTTGATGTCCATCTGGTGCACTCCCATGTGTTCCACTGCTACCAGACTGAAAAGTATGCGGACGGAGGGAAATCTGACATCGGGGGCAAAGGTTTCCTCGTAGTCAATTCCCTCCTTTTGTGTAAATCCATTTGCCACTAATCTGGCCTTGTATCGCTCGATTCTGTTATCTGGGTTCAGTTTTATTTTGAAAACCCACTTACAACCGATTGGTTTTCGGTTAGGTGGACAATCCACCAGCTCCCAAGTATCGGCTGCCATAATTGAGGCCATCTCCTCATTGATGGCTGTCTTCCACCGGTTTCTTTCTGGACAAGTCATCGCCTCTCCATAAATCTGAGGTTCATCTTGATGAGATAGTTTTGTTACCTTGTTATTAACCTGTTTTTTTGCAATTTTTTGCTACTTCTCCTCCCCCCCTCAAAATCTGAGGCCGGAATAGATGGTTCTTGTGGATTCTTTCGAACAATCTCGGCTTCTCCCATATCCCTTGATTCTGAATCAATTTCCACCACATCTTCCGCTTCGGGTAGAGTTGTCACCGGAGTTTCCACAACCGAGTCCTTTTCGGTCTGATTTGTACCTGCAAGAATGTCATCTTTTCTAAAACTTGGATAGTTAGGAAGCTCAAAGTCATCGGAATTTTCTGACTCAAATCTGATTTTTTCTGACTTTGTATATTTGAAGGGATCCACAGACTTTCCTTCATCCATAACTACTAGATGCTTTACTAAGATTATATCTTCTCTTTTTAGATCATAAACTCTATATCCTTTAACATCCTCATCATATCCTAATAACTATCCCGGTTTTCCTTTAGGATCTTGCTTCCAATTAGAGCGATCAGTATCTAGACTGAATACTTGACTGCCGAAAACCTTTAAGTGAGATATGTCTGGTTTTCGGCTTGTCCATCTCTCATAAGGTGTTTGATCTTTTATAGTTGAAGTAAGAACTCTATTTTTTAGGTAATTAGCACAGTTCATTGCTTCTGCCCAAAACCTTTTTCCTATCTTCTTATCTGACAACATACTTCTAGCACTATCACTTAGTGTTCTATTTAACCTTTCAACTACTCCATTCTATTCCGGGTTTTTCTGGAACTGTCTTTTGGTGTTAGACCCCATCTTCCCTCAGAAAATCCTCAAACTGGTTAGAAATATACTCCCCACCATTGTCACTCATTACTCACTTGATTGGAGTTTCATGGAGTTTTTCACTCCATGCTTTATATTGTCTAAAACAATCTTGAGTTTCAGACTTGTTTTTCAAAAAATACACCCGGGAATACCGAGACCAATCATCAGTGATAGTCATCATAAATCTCTTCCCCCCCCGGTGAGGGCACTTTAGCCGGTCCCCAAATATCTGTGTGTACTAGATCTAGAGTTTTTTCTCCCTTATAGGTGGCTGTTTTAGGAAAGGGTAATCTGTGTGCTTTACCTTGAGCACATCCACTACAATCACTTATATTATCACTCTCACTGAACTGAATCCTTTCCACCACTCCCATCTTTTTCATCTCTCTTAGCTTATCTAGATTCACATGCCCAAGCCTCTTATGCCACATCATAATATCATGAACACCAGCATAATAAAGTTTCTTCGTTTCATTACTTTAAATCATCATAAACATCCCATGGCTACCTTTCTCAGCAATGAAATAGACATCCTCCTCAAAACTAGCAGTAAAGACTCCTTCCCTAGTGCTAGTAAAAAAACCCTTATCATCTAATACAGATGTAGAGATGAGGTTTTTGTTCAGCTGCGGAATAAACAATACATCGGAGAATGTTACTATGGATGTCTTTTCTTTTACTAACACTTTTAGATCTACTGATCTTACAAGAGTAGTGGTGACTATCCTCCCATCCCCGTACTCTATCTCTACGGTGGGAAACTTTCTTATCTTAGTGAACAGGTGCCTATCCTTAAACATGTGCATGGAGGCACCTGAATCTATAATCCAGCCTGCTTCACCTTTCAATCCACCGTAAGCACATTTCTGCCTTCGTGGAATTTCGACCTTGTTTTTCGCCTCCAACTCCTCATCCAAAAGAAGCTCATCGTCCTCGTCATCGGATTCCGCCTCATGTACCTGTGTCACAAAGGCCTTTTTCTTTCCTCTCGAGGTACCACCAATCTGCCCCTCCTTTAATCGAAGCTCGGTTAGCTTAGTGCACTCTGCCATATAGTGCCCCGGTGTCTTACAAAAATGACATAAACCTTTGGGAGCCCTTGGTCCGAACTCGTCGGCCTGATTTTTCTGCTCCCTTCCCCCATAGTTTCTGACCGGTTTCCGAGAATCCATGTTCCTCCAATCGGTCAAAGTTGCAAAGGCTTGGCCACTCTTTCCTCCCCTTCAAATCTCAATCGTATTTTCCCGAACGAGAATCATCCCTACCACTGAGTTCCATATCCACCTTGAGTTCGGCAAGTCCTGCACACGGTTGACTATGTTCTTGAACTCATCGAGTAACTTCATCAGTAAACAGTTAACCTTTTCTTTTTCACTAAAATCTTTTCCCGCACTCTCTAGCTCCATGAAGAGTATAGCAAGCTCATTGCAAAAATCCAACATTTCCCCCCTTTTGTAGACATATTCCTTAACTTTCTGATTAGCCAACTGTTGTTGCTAAATCGTACCACTTCGGTACATCCCTATGAGAGCCATCCACAGATCGGATGCCCTTTCTACCTGCAAATGAAGACATGCAAGTCCTTGAGTAAGATGGCGTAGGATGAAGTGCTTTGCCGCCATATGTTGAAATCCCAGGTTTGAGTATCATTCTCCTCGTTCCTCGGATTAGGTGACATGAATGCTGAACCAGTTGCTATTGGTGTGGTCGTCTCCTTCTCCGCTTCTTTGTCCACCACCTCTCCTTCCTTTATCTCCTTCGTTGAAGATGGACCTGCTTTCTTTGTGAATTTGCTTCTTTCAAACCCTGGAGGAATTCCAAGACTTGATGGACGCCCTAATCGTCCCCTCACTATCCCCCAAAACCTTTTTTCGTATAGAGCTCATATCATCATACTTTCCCAGTATATGAAGCCAGTTCCATTAAATATTGGTACCTTAGAGGGTGGGCCAATAACCTGAAACTCTGAGACCTCCATAAGTCCTCTAAGTGGACAGCTTCCAAGAAGCCTCTAGGATAACCCTGACCCCTTTGTGTTTCAGCAAGCAAAACTGCCACCGTGGCAGACAAAAACTCTAACCAACTTCACCCATGTGAAGGCAAGACTCCCTTGAGTCGATAACAAAAAGAATCTCTGAATTTGCTCCCCTGAGCAGTAAGTTATGGAGGGTCAAATTTGACTTTTTGTACAAAAGCTCTCTGGGAGAGAGGGTCCTATCTCCTAATTTTTCTAAGTCCTATCTCTCTCACAGACTCTATCTACTGATGTACGGAGCCAATCAGATTAAATTTCTGTACACAAAAGTATAGCTGTTGGTGTACTTTTTGTAGAAACATTGTACGACATGGCCTAAATGTCGACACGTGGTATATGTGGATTCGCTCCCTTAATCCTAGGAGATGCCGCGATCCAATGTCATTCCGCCACGTGTCATCCGATGTGGCGATGACCAAAAACCGCCGAAATCCTCTTCTGCGATCTCGGCGTTTAATTCCGGCTGTCCGATTAAATTTACATTTAATCATAACCGTAATAAATAAATGCTCGGTATTCATTTCGCTAAAAAAATAAATGCGCGGTATTCGTTTCTTATCCGTACTGTAATCTGTACTTTTACATTACTGGATCTATGTCTCCCGTAAAACTGTTTTAGTTAAATGAACTATCCTACGTATTAATGTTTAACTAATTATCAAACCCTATAATGCGTAACAATATATCTAGACTTAACGGTTAAAGCTACCGGCTACCGACTGTTTATCGTCTGGCAGGTACCAGGATCAAATCCTAGAGGTATCATGTATTCTTTTAGTAAATAAACCCCTAATGATAAATAAACTAATATTCATATCCAGTAAACCTCTGGATAGCCTAGGTAGCAATGGCTCTAGCTTCCTCTCCAATTTCTCAGTGACTGCGACAAGTTTGAGAGTTTGAGAGAGAAGTTAGAGGTAGTCTGCCTCAGCTTCTTTCTATATTTCTATTTAGACATAGAAAATACTTTAAAATGACCATTAATTTCTACACGGGTGAGGCGTCAAACTGGTCTTGGCATCCTTGTAGGGTTTGGAGGAAGCAGATTCAATAAAGTTAAAGATCCATCTCCAAGGGAGGAGACAAAGAAAAGGGAGGTGGTGGACAAATGAAAGGAGAAAGAGCCGATCACACCGATAACATCGAGTTCAGCATTCGTGTCATCTATTCTGAGGAACGAGGAGAAGATACTGATACCTGCGACTATAACTATATGGCGGCAAAGCAATTCATCTTCCGCCATCTTACTCAAAGGCTTGCATCTCCTCATTTGGAGGTAGAGAGGGCATCCGATCTTTAGGAGGCAACCATAGTGATGTACCGAGGTGGTACGATTTAGTACCAACCGTTGGCTGATCCGAAAATTAATGCATATGTATACAAAGGGGGGAAGATGTAAGATTTTTGTAATGAGCTCGCAACACTTTTCAGAGAGTTAGAGAGTGTTGGAAAAGTAGAAACTGAAAAGGAAAAGGTTAACTGCTTGCTCATGAAGTTAACAGATGAGTTTGAGAATATAGTGTGCAGGACTTGCCACACTTAAGGTGGACATGGAATTTAGTGGTAGGGATGATTCTCGTTCAGGAGAATACGATTGAGATTCAAAGGGGAGGTAAGAGTGGCAAGCCTTGGTAGCCAGGACCGATCGGAGGAACAAGGATTCTAGCAAACCGGTATGAAACTAAGGAGGGGGGCGGGGGCAGAAAAATGGGATCGATGAGTTCGTACCAAGGGCTCCCAAGGGATTGTATCATTTTTGTAAGAAACCAGGGCACTATATGGCGGATTGCACCAAGCTAACCAAACTTTGGTTAAAGGAGTGGCAGATTGGTGGACCTTCAAGAGGAAAGAAAAAGGCTCTTGTGAGATAGGTACATGAAGAGGAATTCGAGGACAAGGACGATGAGCTCTTGTTAGATGAGGAGTTGGAGGCGAAGACCCAGGCCAAAATTCCTCGAAAGCAGAAATATGCTTTTGGAGGATTAAAAGATGAAAGAGGTTAGATTGTGGATCCTGGTGCCTCCATGCACATGTGTAAGGACAAACATCTGTTCACTAAGATGAGAAAGATCCCCACCGTAGAGATAGAGTATGGGGATGGGAGGGTAGTCACCACTACTTTGGTAGGATCGGTAGATCTGAAAGTCTTAGTGGAGGGAAAGACACCATAGTGACATTCTCTGATGTGTTGTTTATTCTAGAGTTAAACAAAAACTTCATCTCAACGGTTGTGTTAGATGATAAGGGTTTTGAGACTAGCACTAGGTAGGGAACCTTTACTGCTAGTTTTGAGAAGGAAGTTTATTTCACTGCTGAAAAAGGTAAGCAAGGGATGTTTAGGCTGATTTTAAGCAATGAAAAGAATAAACTTTACTATGTTGGTGTTCATGATATTATGTTGTGGCATAAGAGGCTCGGACATGTGCATTCGGATAAGTTGAAAAAAATGAAAAAGATGAGAATAGTGGAAGGAATTCAGTTCGGACCAAGTGAAAATCTAAGTCACTGTAGTGGTTGTGCTTAAGGTAAGGCACACATGTTACCTTTCCCAAAGGAAGCCACTTATAAAGGAGAAAATATTTAGACTTGGTACACACTGATATTTCCGGATACTCTAAAGTGCCTTCACCTGGGGGTAAAAGGTTTATAATAACATTCACCGACAATTGGTCTCGATATTCTATAGTGTATTTTTTGAAAAGTAAATCAGAGGCCCCATAGATTTTTAAGGAATATAAAGCGTGGAGTGATAAACTCTATGAACTGTTGAAAAGAGAGGTATTTTGTAGTCTTTCTTGTGGACTTACTGCAGCCCTATACTTGTCGTAGTCACGGAGGACCTGCAGACAGCCATGGCTGCCTGCTGCAGCTAAAGGAGACAGGCAGATCATCCGGTACAGTTTTTCTGCAAAATATAACTGCCCCTTGTGGGACTTGATCCAGTGACCTCTGGATGATCACCGTACGGACTAGCAGCGCGCCTTATCCGGTAAGTCTTGAAGAAATCGATAAATGCATATGGCGCGATATTTATTTAAAGCTATACCGCGCCGGACATTTCATTTAACTAATTACGGGACGATTTATGCATGGAAACATATCGGTCCGCACGAAATCGGGACCGCACGAAATATACGAATTAACATTTAAATTTCGACGGACGAAATCAAATGTCTAGATCTAATCGAACGGCTCACAGTGGAGCCGGAATGCCATAATAGCCGTTTGACGGTTTGCGGACCAGATGTGGGTGGATGACACGTGGCAACATATGGTTGGGTAGCGGATATCACGGGAGGAGCAACTACGGCTCCGAAACTGACACCCGTCAACGGAACGACCATGCCGTACTATGGCCGTACAAGAAGTACAGCGGTACATGTACCTTCTGGTACTTTACAGTCTTATGATTGGTCGAAGTACCTTAGTAGTAGGCTTAGAGAGGTAGCTTAGGACTTAGAATATTTTTGGTTTTCCAGCCTCTCTCCCAGAGTGTACTTGTATTTATAGACCAACTTTGGTCAGCCATAACTTAATGCTCAGGTGAGCAATTTCAGTGATTCTTTTTGCAGCGGACTCACGGGAGTCTAGGCTACACAGGGGTATAGTCGGTCACAGTTTTTGCGTCCCAGGGTGGGACTTATTCACTTTCAAAGTCAAAAGTGCATATACTATCCTAAAGGCTTCACATAAGCTGGACATTCTGTGTACCAATGGAGGTCACAGAAATTACATGAACCTGCCATTATGAGAGTAAGGAGTGATAATGGGGGAGAGTATACCCCCAATCAGTTTGAGGATTTTCTTACAGAAGATGGAGTGCAACATCAAAAGATAGTTTTTGAAAATCCAGAGCAGAGTGGTGATGCCGAGATGTTGAATAGGACACTAAATGATAGTGCTAGGAGTATGTTGTCGGATAAGAAGATAGGGAAGAGATTCTGAGCGGAAGCAATGAACTGTGCAAACTATTTCAAGAATAAAGTTCTAACTTCGGAGGTAAAAGGCCAAACACCTTAGGAGAGATGGACTGGCCGAAAACCAGATGTTTCACACCTAAAGGTTTTCGGTAGTCAATTGTTTAGTCTAGACACAGATTAGTCAAATAAGAAGTTAGATCCGAAAGGAAAACTAGGATATTTGCTAGGATATGATTAACATGTAAAAGAATATAGAGTCTATCATCTCAAGTGAGAAGTTATAATCTTAGTGAAGCATGTAGTGGTTATGGATGAAGGGAAATCTATATATTCTTTTAAGGATATAAAGGCAGTCAAAATCAGATTTGAGTTAGAAAATTCTGATGACTTTGAGCATCCTAACTATCTAGGTTTCCAAGAAGATAATGATCTTGCAAGTACTAATCGTATAGAAGAGGATTCAGCCGTGAAACCCTTAGTGCCAACTCAACCGAAGTGGAAGACGTGGTGGAAATAGACCCTGAATCAAAGGATAGGTGAGAAGTCCAAATAGTTTGAAAGAATCCACGAGAGCCATCTATTCCGGTATCAGAGTTTGAGGGTGGAAGGAGAAGCAACAAAAGAGCGCAAGAAAAACAAGTTAACAACAAGGTAACCAAATTGTCTCACCCCGATGAACCTCATACTTATGGTGAGGCGATGAACTGTCTTGAGAGAAACCGGTGGAAGAGAGCCATTAATGAGGAGATGACTTCGATTATGGCAGCTGATACATGGGAATTGGTGGACTGTCCTCTTAACGAAAAACTAATCTAGGTGTAAGTGGGTATTTATATTGAAACTCAACCCGGATAACACCATTGAGCGCTAAAAGGCCCGGATAGTGGCGAAACGAGGAGACATTTGCCCCGTTCGTCAAGTTTCCCTCCACCCGAATACCTCCCAGATACTTCTTAGTCTCGCGACAGCAGAAGACATGGAAGTATATCAAATGGACACCAAGACAACCTTCCTACATAAAGAGTTGGAACAGGAAATCTTTTTGCGACAGCCCGAAGGATTTGTGGAGCAAGGGGAGGAGAGTAAGGTTTGCCGATTGATCAAATCTTTGTATGGGCTTAAACAAGTGCTCGGCAATGAAATAAGAAGCTCGATGAGTTTTTACAAATTTGGGATACTTTCTGATCAGCTCAGATCACTCAATTTATTTGTTTGAAGATGAGGAAGGAATTATATTTATTGCAATTTATGTTGATGATTTGCTTGTTTTAAGTAAATCTATAGATAAAATTAATAAGTTGAAAATGGAACTTAAAGGTAGATTTGAGATGAAGGATAGGGGAAAAGCAAGGTATATTTTTGGAATTCAGGTAGAGAGAGATAGAGATAGAAAAATAATCAGATTAACTCAGAAAGAGGCCATTGGAAACATGTTAGAAAGATTCCAAATGGACACGGCTAATAGTTATACCACTCCAATTGAACTAAAGAAGGGAAGTGAGAGGGTGTGCAAGAGGGAGTTATAATCTTGGATGATGAGTTAGGCTTTGAAGAGAAAAGATTAATGTACGCCATTCATTGTGGACAAGTAAAGGGAAACTTAATATATTTTATGAATTGTACCCGACCAAATATAGCCGCGGCTGTACGAGTACAAAGTAGGAGTCTGAATGCTCCCACTAAGAAAGATTAGGAGGCACCTAAGAGAGTCCTTAGATATCTCATAGGGAATAGAGATCTATGGTTGCATTTGGGTGGGAATAATATTGACATCACCACTTGGAGTGATGCCAGCTATGGGGATGCTCTTATGAGGAGATGCACGTCTGGGTATGTATTGTATGTGGGTGATGGTGCTTGCTAAAGGAGCAGCAAGCATTAAAAGATCATTGCTCAGTCCACCATGGAGGCTGAGTACATGGCCTCTTGCTCTGCTGTAAATGAATTAATGTGGGTGAAGTCATTGTTTTGTGGGCTTGGTTATCTTAAGAGTGGTGTCCAGAAAGTGTTTTGTGGTAATCAAGCAGCCATTACCATTTCTACCAATCCTAAACACTACTTTAAAGCCAAACAAATAGACATTAGACTCAGTTTCGTTAGGGAGAAGGTAGAAGACAAAATAATTTGTTTAGAGCATAGACCAGGTAGTGAAATGGCAGCAGATATGATGACCAAACCTGTGCCTTCCCCTAAGCTAATTTTATGCAAAGAGAAGTGTGGTCTTAAATTGGAGAGTGACTAGAAAATAAGAAGTTTTTTCTAGGTTTAAACTTGTAAAGATAAAATGCAAAAAAATGCAGAGGCAACCTCCCTCTAACTCATATCTTCAACTCCCACTATTGTCGTAGTCATTAAAGGTTAGAGACGGAGCTAGAGCCATGGTTATCTAAGTTGTCCAAAGAGAGACATGGAATAATTTGGTAGGTTTACCAAAAAGGTGTTGAATTATTAGATTTACAAAGTATTTTCTAGGTCTGAATAGCTTAAGTGAAAATAGAAAAAAAAAGCGTAGGTAGTCTGCCTCCACCTCTTCCCTCTATCCCCCATATTTGTTGTAGTCACTGAAGGAAAGAGAGGGTGGTGGAGCCATGGCTGCCTTCGCTCCTTACGCAAGTCATAAGAAGTGACATAAGCCATTTCTAACAAAAAGGTTGAGTCCGACAGGACTCGAACCTCCAACCGGCACAGCGAGGCATAGGCGTCAGCCTTAACTGCTCGGTCGTTTAAGTCCGTCATAATACATTGGGTATGATTGGTATTTAAATATGTCAGAATTCACTAATCCGATTAACGAAATTACGAATAAGTAATATGGAAACAAAATGAAATATAGTGCGAAAGTGAAACCGCACGAAACAATTTTACCAGACATTGATTTTCAACGGCTAGCATTCAAAGCCGATTTGGATCCGACGGCACGCATCATCATCGAGATCCCGGAATGGTCTCTTTGGCGGTTTTCGGGCATGACATGTCTTAGAGCCACGTGGCACGATAACATTTGGTACTTGGAATCTCGGAGAGCATGATGGCGAGTTCGGAAGAGACAGGCGTCCACTCAATGGCAGAAGTCGTACTTAGACTGTACAGAAAGTACACCGGCCACAGTACCTTTATGTACTTTACAGTTCTTTGATTAGTTCGTACATCAGTAGATAGGGGTTGTGAGAGGGGTTTAAGACTTAGGAGATTTAGGGATAGCCGCCTCTCTGCCACTTAACTTGTATATATTTTGGCATCTTTGCCACTTGATAACTAATCGCATGGTTGGGCATTTTCAGTGATTTCTTTTGCTGCGGACTCGGGGAGTCCAAAGTGCACAGGGGTGTGCTGTCAAATTGCTTGTTTACCTATTTGGATATCTGTGATCCTAGCTAAAGAAGGGTTAACCAAAAACTATTTAGAGGCTTTCTGAATTTTGTAGTCCAATGGGCGACACAAAATTGCACGTTATAAATCTACCCTCTAGGGTGCCCATCTTCAACGAATCTAGTTTCATTTATTGGGAAACCATGATGTTATGGGCTTTGTGTGAAAAACAATACTGGGATATCGTCAGTGGACAAGTGAAACGTCCGTCTCAGGGAATTCCACCCGGGTTTAGTGGACTGAGGTTTTTTTGCGGCAGTATCTGCTCCAACGGAAAAGGCAGACATCGGGGACAACAGTGTGTCCGAAAAGGGGAAAAGGAAGGAGACACCTCTTACTCCAATCGCTAGGGTACCCAAAGCGGCGACCATGAAGTCCGAAGAAAACGATATTCAAATGTGGGAATACACAAACATGGCAACCATACACTTTATTCTGAGGCATCTTACTCAAGCTTTGGAAACCTCTAATATCCACATTTTCAAGGCCGAGGAGTTGTGGGAGACCAAAGTTGAGATCTATATAGCCAATACATTTCAAGAGCTCCAGTTGGTTGAGCAACGAATAGGGGAGTATAGTCACAAAGGGGGGAAAATGATAGACTATACCTCTCTTGTTTGTACATAGAGATGGAGAGTGCCGGGTGGACCGGTACAATGAAGATGAAAGGCAAAACCCTTATCATCAAGCTGCCTACTGAGTTTGAGAACATAATGTACCGAGTGCAAGAAATGGATGACACTTTGTGGAAGTGGAACACAGTGGTCTGGATGATACTTGTGCAGGAGAACACTATCGAGAATCGGAGAGGAGGATAGAGCGTTCAAGCTCTAGCTGCCGGAACGGACCGGTGGGGGAAGGATTGAAAGAAGCCATACGACAACTTCAAGGGAGAGAAAGATCAAACTGGAGGACCGAGGCCTCCAAAGGGCGTTTGTCATTTCTGCAAAAAGTCGGGACACTTCATAGCTGATTGCCCCAAGCAGTTAGAGCTGAGGCTCCAAGAAAACCGTGCAGGAGGTTTTTCCGGAGGAAAAAAAAAGGCACTCGTGGTCACACAAGTGAAAGGGGAGACAAATGAGGATGAGTCCTCAGATGAGGAGGATATAGAGCTTCTTCTTGACAAAAATTTGGAGGAGAATGAGATTCGTCGAAAACAAAAGTGTGCTCTCGAAGCCAATCGGGAACCTCCACAGGAACGATGGATCATCGATTCAGGTGCATCAATGTATATGTGTCGTGACAGGTACCTCTTCACCAAGCTAAGAAAATCCCCACTGTAGAGATAGAGTATGGGGATGGGAGAGTAATTACTACAAATCTAGTTGGATCGGTAGATCTAAAAGTCTTAGGAAAGGGTAAGACTTACATACTCACTTTCTCACATGTTCTTTATATTCCTCAGCTGAGCAAAAATCTTGTCTCTACTTCTGTATTAGATGATAAGGAGTTTGATACCTTCACTAGAAAGGGAGGCTTTACAGCTAAGTATGGGGATCAAGTCTACGTCACCGCAGATAAAGGTAGCGAAAGAATGTTTAGGCTTAACCTGAGTAATGAAAAGAAAAATGCTTACTATGTTGGTATTCCAAACTTGATGATTTAGCATAAGCGGTTGGGGCATGTGCACTTTGATAGGCTAAGGGAAATGAAGAAGCTTGGTGTAGCAAAAGGCATTCAGTTTGGGGATAATGAAATGGTGGATGATTGTAGTGGTGGTGCCCAAGGTAAGGCTCACAGACTTCCATTTCCCAAAATTGCCACATATAAAGGTGAGAAAGTACTTGATCTGGTCCACACATATATCTGGGGACCAACAAAAGTACCTTCGGTAGGAGGTAAGAGGTTCACGATTACAATTACTGATGACTGGTCCAAATACTGAAGAGTCTAAATTCTAAAAACAAATTCTGAAGCACCAACTTACTTCAAATAATATAAATTCTGGAGTGAGAAGTTGCACGGAACCCCCATTAAGAGAATAAGAAGTGACAATGGGGAGAATATACCTCTAACTAATTTGAGTAATATCTGAGAGATGAGGGAGTTCAACATCAAAAAACTGTACCTTATAATCCGAAACAAAATAGGGTAGCTGAGAGGTTGAACCGGACGCTAAGAGATAGCGTATGTAGTATATTGACGACAAAAGGATAGGAAAAAGGTTTTGGGCTGAGGCCATAAACTGTGCTAACTACATCAAAAATAGAGTCCTTACCTCAGCTGTGAAAGGAATGACACCTTATGAGAGATGGGTTGGAAGGAAACCAAATATTTCTCACTTTAAAGTATTCGGTAGTCAAGTTTACAGTCTTGACATAGATATGAAAAACTAGAAATTATATGTTAAAGGGAAATCGAGATATTTTATGGGATATGACGAGGATGTCAAGAGATATGGAGTCTATGACTTAGCTAAACAAGATATCATTCTGGTAAAGCATCTAGTTGTCATGGATGAAAGGAAGTCATTTGACCCTTTCAAATACACTTAGAAGATAAAACTCAGCTTTGAGTCTGACGATGAGGAAGACTCAGATCTTCCCAAAAGAGACATGAGTGAAAAAGTGATTGCAGATTCAAGGGAGATCCGCGATGAAGGAGATAAACCAGAATCTGCCCATATCCCTATACACTTCGAGGAGACACAAGAGGAGGAGATGGAACCGACTTCCATGGATAGGGGAGCCGATGAGACAGTGAGGAGGAACCCGAGACTTCCCTCCATCCCAACTTCGGACTTTGAAGGAAGACGAAGGAGCAGCAAAAGGCTGCAAGAAAGACAAGCCGCTCACAATGTAACTAAGCTGTCTCACCCTGATGAGCCTCGGTCATACTCAGAGGCAATGGATATTCGAGAGTAGGATAGATGGGTTAGAGCCATAAATGATGAGATGGCATCCATCATGGAAGCAAATACTTGGGAACTAGTGGATTGCCCTCCAAACGAAAAAACCGATCGGGTGCAAATGGGTGTTTATATTGAAACTGAACCCAGATAATACCATTGAAAGATATAAGGCTCAGTTGTTAGCAAAGGGGTTCACTAAAAAAGAACGGATAGATTATGAAGAGACCTTTGCTTCTGTGGTACGGTTGCCATCAGTAAGGATTCTCTTTAGTCTAGCGGCAGCGGAAGACATAGAAATACGCCTGATGGATATTAAGATCGCCTTCCTCAATGGTGAACTAAAGGAAGAAATCTTCATGCCACAACCAGAAGGGTTTGTAGAAGAAGATGAAGAGAGCGAAGTCTATAAAGTCTTTATACGGACTAAAGCAGGCTCCCATGCAATGGAATGAGAAACTATATGAGTTTCTCACCAGCCTGGAATATATCCGGATCATTTCAGACCATTCTATTTATATGTTTGAGGATGAGAATGGTGTTATTTTCATTGCAATTTATGTGGATGATTTCCTAGTGTTAAGTAAATCTATGGAAAATATCAACAAATTACAGAAAGGTCTAAGGAGCAGGTTTGATATCAAAGATCTAAAAGAGGCAAGATATATCTTGGGAATAGAAATGGAAAGAGATAGGGGAAGAAGGATTATTAGACTTACTCAAAAAAAAGCTATGGGGAATATGCTCAAGAAATTCCAAATGGAAAAGGCAAACAGTTGTACCACTCCCATGGACTTGAAGAAAATAAGTGATGGGAGTGTGGGAGAAGGAGTAATAATCTTAGATGATCATATGAGTCCCGAAGAAAGACAATTTATGAAGTCTATTCCTTACAGGCACGTTGTAGGAAGTTTACTCTACTTTATGAATTGTACTCGGCAAGACATAGCGGCAACAGTAGGAGTTCTCAGTAGTAGTCTTAATGATC
Source organism: Zygnema cylindricum (assembly GCA_037447655.1). NCBI lineage: Eukaryota > Viridiplantae > Streptophyta > Zygnematophyceae > Zygnematales > Zygnemataceae > Zygnema > Zygnema cylindricum. Next base: position 134,177 of record JBBHKE010000953.1, read on the forward strand.
CTAGAAAGAGAGATTGGGAGGCAAGAAAGAGAGTCATGAGATATGTGGTGGATACAAGAGAATTATGGTTGTATTTCAGAAGGGAGCACACTGACATCACAACTTGGGGTGATGCCATTTATCGAGATGCACCTTTGAGAAGATGCACTTTTGGGTATTTATTGTATGTTGGGGAAGGTGCTTGTTGTTGGAGCAGCAAGCAACAAAAGGTGGTTGCTCAGTCCACTATGGAGGTTGAGTACATGGCCTCTTGTTCTGGTGTGAAAGAATTGATGTGGGTTAAGTCTTTGGTACAAGAATTGGGGTAAATGAAGAAAGGGGTGCATGAAGTCTTCTGTGATAATCAGGCTGCAATTGAAATTGCAGCCAATCAAAAACATCATTTCAAAGATAAACACATGGTTATAAGATTGAATTTTGAGAGAGAAAAAGTCAAAAACAAAATTGTGAATCTTGTGTATAAACCAGATGGAAAAATGATTGCTAATATGATGACCAAACCTGTGCCCTCACTCAAATTAAAATATTGTAGAGAGAAGTGTGGACTAAAAGAAAAGTTTAAATTAGACTAGAAAATAAGGGCAGCGTTGAATTATTAGATTTACAAAGTATTTTCTAGGTATGAATAGCTTAAGTGAAAATAGAAAAGAAAAGCGTAGGCAGTCTACCTCCACCTCTTCCCTCTTTCCCCCATACTTGTTGTTATCACTGAAAGAAAGAGAGGGTGGTGGAGCCATGACTGCCTTGGCTCCTTAGGCAGGTCAGAAGAAGTGACATAAGTCACTTCTAACAAAAAGGTTGAGTCAGGCAAGACTCGAACCTCCGACCGGCAGACCGAGGCATAACCGTCAGTCTTAGTCGGTCTGTCGTTGAAGTCCGTTAGAGTACATGGGGCATGATTAGTATTTAAATATGTCACAATTCACTAATCTGATTAACGGTATTACGGATAAAGAACATAGAAACAAAATGAAATATAGCGGGAAAGTGAAACCGCACGAAACAAATTTACCATACATTGATTTTCGACGGCTAGCGTTCAAAATCGATTTGGATCCAACGGCACACATTATCGTCGAGATCCCGGAATGGTCGCTTTGGCAGTTTTCAGACGTGACATGACGTAGAGCCACGTGGCAAGATAAAATTGGGTAGTAGGAATCCCAAAGAGCATGAGGTCGAGGTCAAGGGAGACAGGCGTTCACTCAATGGCTGAGTCGTAGATAGACCGTACAGAAAGTACACCGGCCACAGTACCTTTTTGTACTTTACAGTTCTCTGATTGTTTCATACATCATAGGGGTTGTGAGAGGGGTTTAGGACTAAAGAGATTTAGGAAGTAGCCGCCTCTCTCCCACTGAGCTTGTATATATTTTGGCATCTTTGCCACTTGATAACTAATTGCATGGTTGGGCGTTTTTAGTGATTTCTTTTGTTGCGGACTCAGGGGAGTCCAGACTGCACAGGGGTGCAGTGAGATTGCTTGTTCGCCTATTTCGGTATCTGTGATCCTAGCTAAAGAAGGGTTAGCCAAAAACTATCTAGAGGCTTCTTGAATTTTGTAGTCCAATGGGGGACACAAAATTGCAAAAGGAACTTGACGGACCTAGGATTTTATCGTGGTACTTACCGTCTGTCAAAGTCGCCTATAGGTGTTATCAATGTTGAGGTATATATGGTTTGATAAGTATTTAAAAAGGTACAAGTAGACGAATTCATTTAGCGGTACGAATAGATTCTTAGTATATAGAAATAATTCTACAATTGTACGGTTCACTATACTTCACGAAAGAAATATCGCGCATTTAATTCATCGGCAAAACAAATACCGCGTATTTATTTTCGACGGCTATAATTGAAAGCCGGTTTAATCGAACGGTCACTATAGGTGCCGAGAATGCGGAATAGGCGTTTTGGATGTTTTCGTTCATCCCCACATCAAGTGACACGTGGCACACCCTCATTGGCTTGCGGCATCTCGGGAGAATAGGGGAACAAATCTGGATATGGGAAGCGGTATCTTTTTGGCCATGCCGTACGATGGTCGTACAAAAAGTACTCCAACACCTTTACCTTTCTATACGATATATCATTCTAATTGGTGTCGTACATTAGTAGTAGAGGGTATAGAGAGGGATTTAGGACTTAAAAAAAGTGGTAGGTAGCCGCCTCTCTCCCAGAATGCTTTTGTACAAAAGATTAACTTTGACCCTCCATAACTTACTGCTCATAAGAACAAATTCAAAGATTCCCTTTGCTATCGACTTAGGGGGGTCTTGTCTTCACAAGGGTGGAGGTGGTCAGAGTGTTTGTCTGCTAGGGTGGCATTTATTCTTGTCAAAACACAAAGGGGTCAAGGTTATCAAAGAGGCTTCGTGTGAGCTGCCTATTCCGAGGACCTATGGAGGTCCCAGAATTGCAATCTGTTGAAAAAAAGTAATTAATATTCACTTCTTAATTTAGAATCTAGAGTGAAGAGAGAGAGAGAGAGAGAGAGAGAGAGAGAGAGAGTCACCATGGCTGCCGCCATAGACAAAACGAAACAGACAGACAGGTTGTTAGATTGCCAAAATTTTGCCGTGGACGAGATTTGAACCTAGGTTTACATAGTATTGCATAGACGTACGCCTTAACCATTAAGGCGTTAACGAAACGATACACGTATTCAGTTTGCTATGCCTTTAAAAAGTTATGCAAAACATCACTTTCATTAAAACATACCAAAATTGACGAAACGACGTCTTTAGTCAAACGGCGCTCGCGGACGCGAATCTAACCGTGTAAAACACATGATCGGACAGACGTCGTCGCCCTCACCAAACCCGAATGAATCTTTGGCGGATTTTGAAAATAGCGGCGCCACGTGGCGCCACATCATTGGGCGCCGAAAAGGATGGGAGGAGGAAGAATGGCTCCCATGTTGACAAGTGTCAACCAGAAGGCCATGTTGTACAATGGTCGTACAAGAAGTACAATCGGCCACTGTACCTTCTTGTACTATACACCTTTTTGATTGGCCGAGGGTAGTGTAGTAAGTAGTTGCGAGTAGGAGTTAAGGGACTAAGCGTGTTTGAGGCGCCTCTCTCTAGGTGACCTTTTGTATTTAAAGGCCATCTTTGGCCAACCATAACTTACTGCTCAAAGGAGCAAATTCAGTGATTCTTTTTGCTTTTGAATCAAGGGGGTCTTCTCCTTACATGGGTGAGGGTGATCAGAATATTTGTGTGCCTGGGCGGCACTTATTCAGTGGGAAAGTGAAAGGGTCATATATTATCCTAGAGGCTTTACATAGGGTGATCATTTTGTGGGTTAATAGAGACCACAAAATTTCAGGTTATGGGCCCACCCTCTAGGGTGCCCATAATTAATGGATCTGACTTTTTTTATTGGGAAATGATGATGGAGGGAGAAATTTTTGAGAAGCACCTATAGGGCATAGTGTCCGGGCAATTACGATGCCCACCTCCACCTGGTTTGGAGGAACACGTTTTTCTGGCACCTACGTCACAACAGCTGTTAAAACATCAGCCACCATCACGAACGATGTCAGGGAAGGGGAGAAAATAATTATGGAAGGAGAAAAATGAGGAGTTGCTTCTCGAGGGACTCCATTGTCAAAGACAATACCGGCAGTAGTACCACCATCAATGGTGACAAGGAGTGAACGGTCAGAATATGAAAATTGGAACTATAAAGACAAGGTGGCTAAGCTTTTAATTCTCAAAAGTGTAATGAAGGGTATTTCCATTCCCCTTATGCATGTTAGATCTCCTTCTCAGATTTGGGTATCTCTAGTAAACAAATATAGTAGTGGGTCATCACAGTAGCAACAACTCGCAGAAAATAAGATTTTAGCTTATATTTATAAGGGAGGAAGTATGAATGATTATTGCAATGACTTAGGAGCATTATTTAGAGAACTAGAGAGCGCAGGTAACTCAGGGTCTGAGAGACAAATAGTAAATACAGTGATAATGAAACTACTTGAAGAGTATGAGAATATCATTAATCGGTTGCAGGACCTAGGTGATAGCAATTGGAATTGGGATGATACAGTGGGGATGATTTTAGTGAAAGAGAGTACCATAGAACTTAGGAGAGGAACTCCGAGTGTTCAAGCATTGGCTGCAGGATTTGATTGGCGAAAGCGTGATGAGGAAAATAGAAAGGATCCCTATCGAAACTTTGGAGGAAAAGGACAAAGAGGTGGAAAATTTGATCGACAGGGAAGAGTAGCGCCTCGAGGTGGATTATGTCACTTTTGCAAGAAATCGAGACATTATATAGCAGATTGTGTCAAGCTTGCAGATCTGTGAGTGAAAGATGGAAAAGGTTCCTCAAAATATGGAGGAAAGAAAAAAGCTTTTCTGACTCAAGTTCATGACGAGGAAAAAGATGACGTAACCGAACTGGAAGAGGAGCTTGAAAGCTTCTTTTTAAACCAAAAACCACTAAAAAACATGCAGACATTCTACGTAGACAAAAGTGTGTTTCAGAGGTTAGAGGGATCCACCTGAGAATGGGTGGATCATAGACTTAGGGGCCTCAATGCATATGTGCAAAGATAAGAGGTGGTTTACTAAATTAAGAAAATTTCTAACAGTTGAGATAAAGTATGGAGATGGTAGAGTACAAACCACAAGTCTTGTTGGATCGGTTGATTTAAAAGTTCTAGTTGATGGAAAGGCTTCAATTGTAACACTCTCAGATGTTCTTTACATTCCACAGCTTGGCAAGAATCTAGTCTCTACAGCTGTTTTAGATAATAAAAAAATCGAAATAGGAACTAAGAAAGGAATCTTCACAACTAGATTTGAAAATGAGGCTTATTTTATAACTGAAAAGGGTAGTCAAGGAATATTCAGAATTGTACTTTGCAATGAAAAGGGTGTTTTTTACTCGTGTGGAGGTGATATGATGCTTTGGCAGAAGAGGTTGGGGCATGTGAATCTAGATAGATTAAAGAAAATGACGAAAAAAAGAATAGTGGATATAATTGAGTTTGGAGATGATGACCTCAGATGATTGTAGTGGATGTGCCCAAGGGAAGATTCATAGACTTCCATTTCAAAAGGCATCCACATTTAAAAGAGAGAAACTATTAGATGTAGTTCACACAGATGTTTGGGGACCAGCTAGGTATGTTTCACATGGGGGGAAAAGATGAATGCTAACCATTACAAGTGATTGGTCTAGATACACTAAGGTATATTTTCTTAGACATAAGTCAAAGGTACTAAAATGTTTCAAAAAATACAAAGTATGGAGTGAAAAATTACATGAAACCTCAATAAAAGAGATAATAAGTGATAATGGGAAAGAATATGTTGAAGTACAATTTTAGTTGTGTATTTAGTGATAGGTACTTCTCTTAATTGTACTTTAGTGCGCATGTTATTGTCTTGCGTCGGTGTAATGTTGATTCATGTAAATGTGTTTTCGTCTACGGATACCCTTATTACTATCCGGACACACTTTGTAATCATTGTACTTATTTTTTCTCGTAGTTTAGTGGACATTATATTTGACGGTTACATGCATCGTACATTTTCACGCTTAAGTTGTACTTTCACAATATTCATTGTAGATTAGTGATTCTTCATTATAGATTCTTTGTACGAAATATTTTTTTCGTTCCTAACTTTGCCGTCCACTGAATTTGTCGTTGCCGTCACCAGTAATACATTTTTCTGTCTTTTGCGGCTTCGATTCTTTTGTGGACGTCGTGTAGCTCGTCGACTCGAAATATAGAGCTATACTTGGTACTTAACCTGTTTATTCTGTACATTCAAATTTAACCGATTATAATGAGAAGACATTTTCTCCCTTGTGCTTCTCCTTTTGTATTCTTATTGTCTCTTTTGTCTTCATCTTTTGCTTCCATATTCTCCTTTGCCATGATTTTATTCTCTTTCATCTTTGATGTCTTTCTCCGATTTCTCTTTCTTTTGCCCACCATGCCCTTACCTTCTACAGGTTATGGGCCACACCATGCTCGTCATCTGTGCAATTTCTCTTCTCATATATTTTCCACTTCATTTTTTCTTTTTTTGGCAAAATATTTTTTTTGGAAGCAAATTATTTTCGAGACATTTGTTTAAAGATTAGAATTTCGGTTATCCCATCTTTCCATTTTTCTATTTTGGCTACTTAAATGTCATTTTTTTTTGGAATTTCTAATTTAAAAAAAAAAAAAAAAACATTTTTACTTTATACTTTTATTTTTTATCCTTCCTGTTTTATTATTTTCGGTTTCGGAGGGTCCTTGGCTTGTTGGAGCACCCGAAGTTCATTCTTCGAAAATCTTTACTCCATCCATATTTGACCTCTATTCACCATTCCGATTTTGTCTCTCTTTATTTTTTGGCATTCTCGAGGCGTCCCCGGAGTGTTTGAGTACCTGAAGTTTCATTTTTTAAGTATCCCTCAACATTCAATTTTTGACCTCTACTCGCCATTGTTACCTTTCTTGAAGATCTTTCTGGTTTATTGGAGCATTGGGAAGACTTATTTTTTTTCCTCTCAATTCTTTCCAATATTCTATTTTTCCACTCAATTATCCATCTTATTTTAAGGAACTATTTTATCTGTCCCTAATTTTGGCATTTTGGAGGCCTCCTCGGAGTGTTTAAGTACTAGAAGTTTTATCTTCGAAGATCCCCTTGACATTCCACTTTGACCTCTATTCGCCACCTTCTCTTTGTGGAGACAATTTTCGGTTTATTGGAGCATTGGAAGGAAATGACATCTCATTTCTCTTCCAACTTTCCAAACACCTCCATTTCCTCCTTCCACCAACCACTACTATTTTGTACCTTTTTTTTAAGACTTTTCCTTTCCCCCAAAAACAAAATTGTCCTCCCATTGAACATCAATTTTTATTTGTTCATCATTGTACTCTTCCCCAATTTTTTCTCTTTTAATCTTGCTTTTATTGACAACTTTGGCCTTTCACTATTTCCTTTCTTGTCAACCTTCCACACACCATTCATCATCACAAATTTGTTACATCTTTTGTACTCTCCCATACTTCCTCCCATACTTACACGGTTGGACACATTACCATTTTTTTGTCATTCCCCCTTTGTTTCTTTTACTTTTTCATTTATCTCATTTTTCACTACTAGCAATGAGAGGGAGTATTGACATACATTTCTAGTTGTGAAGTTCTTGTTTTCCACTCCCTATAATTCCTTATTTATGAATTTTTTAAAACTTCATCTCTATAATTGTGAAATATCATTTTTTGCATTTCATTTAATTCTCTAATTACTCTCCACTTTTTGTGACATTCTTTTATGTATTCCACTAAATTATTTTATTACCATCCACGTCACTTAGCCTCTAAAGAGGCCCTTTTGTTATGAAATCATATTCCCTCTCACCTATAGTTTTTGTCAAATTGATTCTTTTTATGATTCCTTTAACCCATTTCAATCATCGTCTAAATATTTGAAACTTTAATTTTCTCATCTTCCCCAAAAGTGTTTTTGTCTTTTTCACACCTTTTCATTCTATTTTTCACCTTTCTTTACATTGAACTTTTAATGTTTTTATTTACACAACTCTTTTTCTTCACGACATCAATAAACCACAAACCATAACCCAAAAACCTTAGATCATTGGCCCTTATTTTTTGAACTTTTTCCCTTTGGAATCATTTCCTCATATTGATTCATTTAACATTTTTTTTAACTCTTTCTAATCATTGTCATTGCGTTCATCAACTTATGACACTTGCTTCAGCTTTCAATTTTTTCATTTTTCCACCACCATTGTTTTTGTAGTTGTTTCCCACATCTTTTTACTCCACCCCTTCCATTTCCAGCTTGTATTTATTCCATTCCACCTTTGATTTTTTCCTCCCGCACAAACTTTAAGTTACCTAATCTCTTCAAATCATGGAGGGTTTCTTCTTACAAACCGTTTTTTCCTTTGATTCTACATCAAACCTTTTATAGTTTATTATCGAATTGCTCTTACTAATCCGTTTTCATCATTATGAAGAATTTTTTTCCTTTTTTTATCCAAGGCTCACTTCTTGCCTTCAATTGTTTACCACTTTTTCTTCCACAGTCATTCTCCCCTTTCCACAACTTAAATCGAGAGGGAGTGTTGAAGTACAACTTCAGTTGTGTATTTAGTGATAGGTACTTCTCTTAATTGTACTTTAGTGCGCATGTTATTGTCTTGCGTCAGTGTAATGTTGATTCATGAAAATGTGTTTTTGTGTACGGATACCCTTATTACTATCAGGACACACTTTGTAATCATTGTATTTATTTTGTCTCGTAGTATAGTGGACATATTATTCAACGGTTACATCCGTCGTACATTTTCACGCTTACGTTGTACTTTCACAATATTTATTGTAAATTAGTGATTATTTCATTATAGATTCATTGTACGAAATATTATTTTTGTTTTTAAGTTTGCAGACCACTGAATTTGTCATTGGCCGTCACCATTAATACCTTTTATGTCTTTTGCAGCTTCAATTCTTTTGTGGACGTCGTGTAGCTCGTCCACTCTAAATATAGAGCTGTACTTAGTACTTAACCTTTTCATTCTCTACATTCAAATTTGACAAATTTGACAAAGACAAAGTTGGATTGCTAAGCTACGGTTGCATAGGCGTCGACTCTAACAATAGGTGAACCTCCATCGGGCAAAAATTGAGGTTGTTTACTGAAATCTGTACATTCTCGTACCAAGTCGTATTATTTTTTTATTTTTATTTATACTATATGTTTACCGTAGATTTGGCAAGATTCTCCAAAATTTTGGGCGGCAACTTTGACCGTCCGATTTTGTGTTTTTGAAGCAAACACTTATTTTATCTAGTGTGTGGTTAGTGTTCTCGAAGTGTTTGCAATAAGTACAATTGCCACACATCGAAGCTTTTCCATTAGGCGGTCCCTGTAAACGTACGAAAACGTATATTTGTAGGGTTTACTAGTAGGGTGTTCGATTTTGTCGGGTTAGTAAACACTGTTTCGCAATTATGACTGGTGCCACGTAGGTTAACGTTCAGATTTAAAAAATAGTAAAAAAATCTTCAAATGGAAAGTCCGAACGCAATATCTATACCAGCGGAAGTAATTAGGGTTACATCCCATTAGACGAAAATGGGGTTCGTTATTGGACGCCGGATGTTTTTGTACAATGCCGTACAGAGTTGTACCATAAAAATTTTTTTTTTTCATACGAAACATCGTTACTGGAAAGCTGCTGGGAAGCTCCAATGATGTAGGCGTAAATCTTGACCAGTGGATGTTTTAGTTTTTGAGATCCACGAAGCAATCGCGCACCCCATTTAGTGGGCCTCAACTCTCCTCGCGAGGAGAGTTGGGGCCCACAAGATGATTACCATTCATTACCATTGGTACACGTGAAAAAGCAAAAAAATATCTACTCTGAACAGGCGATCACAGGCGTGCATGTCGTACATGCCATGTGCCTCCTGCCACGCTGAATGCAAGTCAGGTTGAAAATATCCTCGCACACTCCGTTTGACATCCACTAACATTCAACGTTTGTCGCGACCTTCAAAGTTTGCCTCGACATTTTGCCAGTTCGTTTCGAAATTTTAATTTCGATTTTCAAAATCAAAATCTGGCCGAAAACTTTATGTACGTATCATTAAATACCTCCGGTCGTACAGATATTTTGTACGGATTTTCCGTTTGTAGATTTTTTTAAGATTTTTAGAATCTGGACTCTATCCTATGTGGCGCCAATCATAATTGATGAAGATTTGTTGCTGGCCTAACATAATGCAGCGGACTTCCAGTAAACGCTCAGTAGACTTTTCCGTACATTTACTAGGACCGCCTAATGGAATGTTACCCATAGGGTGAACCTCCATCAAGCGAAAAGTGGGGTTGTTTATTGGAAAAAATAACTTTTCGTTCATATCTAGCTCATTTTCGTACTGTTTTTTTTTTTTTTTTAATAAAACATGATTACTGGGGATTCGTCAAGATTCTCCAAACTTTTGGGCGACAATGTTGACTGTCTGATTATGAATTTTCGAAGTAGAAGGTCACACCGTCCAGTGATTGGCTACTCTCCTCAAGGAGGACACTAGCCAATCACCGGACGTGTAAAATGTTTACCCGTGGAAATGTCACGTATGAACCACGCGCCTCCGGACATTTGCCACGTGCATTCGGACAAGCAGGAATCAAATCCAACGTAAACAACGAGAAATGTTTGTCGAAGAATGTGTCCTGACGCCTCCTCGACCATCCGTTGACATCCGGAATTTCTGGCGCCACGACGAAGCACGAACGACAAAACAACAACAAAAAGAACAAAACACAAACGTACAAATTGTAAACGCATGTAATATAATTTTGCGGCTGGCTGTATGGATACAAGTTCATACATTCTGCTTTTGGAATCTTTGACTATGTTCGTCGTTAGAAGCGGAACCTACGCGCACTAATCGAAATAAAGCACATACGCGATAGATTTCATTGTTGACACAACCTGATGGAGAAGTGAACGAAATATTAGTGCTGGTTAACGTTTTTGTACAATTATTGTCGGCGCCTGATGGAGAAGCGACCTTAGTGATTCGTACGAAAAGTTAGCGACCAAATTTTAGTTTTGAAAATGGAAATCAAAATTTCGAAACGAAATGTCAAAAAGGCGCGGCAAACTTTGAAGGTCAGTGGATATCAGGAGTGTTTGAAAATACTTTCGATGGACCTGCATCCAGCGTGGTAGGAGGTACATGGTCTGTACGACGTGTAGACCTGTGATTGCGTGTTGGTCGTGGATATTATTTTTACTTTTCACGTGTACCAATGGTACACGACCAGTGTGAAGCAACTCTCCTCACGAGGAGAGTTTCGTCACACTTGACGGTTTGCGCGATGGCTTTGCGGATCTAAAATAGTGAGATATCTCGGTCACGAATTACGCCTATAATATTGGGGCATCCCGACAGCTATCCGGTAAACATGTTTCGTCTGACAACAAAAAAATATTGGTATGAATATGTACGAAAACGTATCACTTTTGGTACGAACATGTACGAATATGTACGGCGTCCAATAAACAACCCCACTTTTCATATGGTGGAAAACCACCCTGAATTTGTACGATTGAGGGTGACGTTCCATTAGACGAAAAGTGGGGTTCGTTACTGGATGCCGTACGTTTTCGTACAAAGTCGTACATAGCCGTACCATTTTTTTTTTTTTGTCAGACGAAACATCGTTACTGCAAAGCTGTTAGGAAGCTCCAATGATGTAGGCGTAATTCCTGATCGTTAGATGCTTCACTTTTTGAGATCCGCGAAGCAATCGAGCACATCATCCAGTGGGCCCCAACTCTCCTCGCGGAGGAGAGTTGGGGCCCACTAGATAATCGCCATTCATTACCATTGGTACACGTGAAAAGGAAAAAGAATATCTACGTTGTACAAGAGATCACAGGCGTGCACGTCGTACATGCCATGTGCCTCCTGCCACGTTGAATGCAGGTCATGTGAAAATATCCTCGCACGCTCCGTCTGACATCCGCCGACATTCAAAGTTTGCCGCGACCTTTAAAGTTTGTCGCGTCTTTTTGCCATTCTGTTTCGACATTTTGATTTACACTTTCAAAATCAAAATCTAGCCGAAAACTTTATGTACGAATCATTAATTACCTCCGGTGGTAAAGAAATTTCGTACAGATATTCCGTTTGTAGATTTTTTTCAAGATTTTTAGAATCTTGGATTGTAGCCTACGTGGCGCCAATCATAATTGAGGAAGGTTTGTTACTGGCCCGACACAATGGAGCGGACTTCCAGTAAACGCTGCCAGTAGACTTGTCTGTACATTTACTGGGACCGCCTAATGGAACGTCACCCTGAAACACTTGTGTAAAAGTGAGATACTATCCACAATGAACGTGAGATAGTAACCTTACATGTGGCAAAGAGCATGTGCTTTCGGAAGGGTGGATTCGAATCCGCCAAAACCGACGAAATAATCTTTGCCGGAGAATATCCTCTGACGCTCCTTTTGCCATCCGTTTGACCTTCGCGGAAAAGATTTTGCGTTTAAAACATAGTTCAAAAGTACGTCGTGAATCGTTATTAGCCTTATGTACGCTATATCGGCACCCCAAAATTTTGACATTGATACCTTAAATATAATAAACTACAATATTTAAGGACGTGAACCATAATCTGCCACGTCTCCCAGCACTAAATTAGAATGAATGAAGCTATTTTTTTTTTTACAACTAATAATTTCTATACGCTAATAACGAATCAAGGTGTAGGTGAAAGTAGGCCCATACAATATGCCTATTGTACGCAAAACATACAATATGGCCTTAAGACCCATATTGTATTGGTCGCAAAATGAAAAATAATAGTAACAGGGTTGAGTTGCACATCGATCGATAGAGGAATTAAACGTCATGTCTAAATTTTGAAAAACATTCGGACAATTTTTTTATTTTTCCGTGAGTTTTGAGGTATTTTTTATTTAAACCGTCAGATTTTGACGATCGGACGGTCGCTGATCAAAGTAGCGATCTAAGAAGATCACATGAAAAGCCCATAACACAACTTTCTATTGTAGGCCTTTGGTTGGCGCCTTTATCTTACGTTGTGTTATGGGCTTCTCATGTGATCTTCTTAGATCACTACTTTGATCAGCAACCGTCCGATCGTCCATATCTGACGGTTTAAATAAAAAAAATACCTAAAAACTCACAAAAAAATAATGTTTTGTCCGAATGTTTTTCAAAATTTAGAGATGACGTTTAATTCTCTATCGAATGATGTACAACTCAACCCTGTTACTTTTTTTTTCTTTTGCGACCAATACAATATGGGTCTTAAGGTCATATTGTATGTTTTGCGTACAATAGGCATATTGTATGGGCTTACTTTCACCTACTTTTGAACTATGTTTAACACCCTAGTTGTTCAATAAGCGCGATTTTTTCCTTTTTTCCAATTTTTACGTATTGTACGTGACTTTTCAAAAAATCGCAAAAAACGTCTACTGTAAACTGAAACTGAAGATTTACGGAACCTGTAGACAAATTACGGTAACTGTACGAATATTTACAGCGGAAATTGACGAAAAGATTGAAATGCACGTATCATTACTTTCTGTTCAGTAAACTGATCAGAATGTATACATAAAAGTACGGAAATTTATCGTCACGTCTACTGACATTTTCAAAAAGAGACGTTGCGGCGTCACACTATTTGAGCGTCGTAAGTTCAAAATGTGTACGGGCGTCCTCTTTAAATTTTCGAAAAGAAGCCGCCATAAATACTTCAACAGTTGAAAGCAAAAAAAGAAGAGGAAGGAGAGGTTAGGGAAGACGATTCAGATGAAGACATGATGGAATTCGATGTAGGGGAAGAAGATTTAGAGTAAAAATAGATGAAGGACATATATGTATTTTTTTTTGGGTCTAATGTGATTGTTTTTTTTTTATTATTAATATGTTACGTCGTGCAATGTTGAATGATGAAAAATGTCATCTGAATATGGCATGTATTTTGTTTTTTTTAAGTTGCATGCTCTCGGGGAGGAAGTGAGAGAAGGCCATGGCTGCCTGTCTGTGAACGACACACAATTTTATTTTGACAAAAAATGAGCGTTTAGCAAGAGTTAAACCTGGACCTACGTATGCCTCTGATTCCAACTGATAGGTTTAACTGTAACCAGTTAGATGTGGATGTTACGGTGGTGTAAGAGGTGTGATAATTATTTAAAGGAATTGCTAATCGCAGAGACGATTTTTGCTGCGCGCAGGTAGACGATTTTTGCTGCGCTTGTCATAAATTGTACATGGGAAGTACAGTTTCGTACAAGCTACGTTCCTTTAAGTTCAGATTTGACGGTCAATCCGTCGAACAACTTTGATTGGCGAAAAATTGTAACGTCGGTTAGAAAACTGTCGCGCTTGCGAACGTCGACCGTCATGAAAAAATAAAACTATTCACACGGCCGGCGCAGGTTTACTGTAACAAAATTGCGGCAGCCACATATAAATAAAATGGTTGCGCGCAGGTAGTTTCTCACTTCACGTGAAATCCACTGTGAAAGCACACACCGACATTTGACTTAGCCACAAAAATGGAATCTAATGGCGAACCGTTACGCTGAACTTGGACACAAATTAAAGGATGACGTACTGCATGTATAAACTTGCACGAAAAGAAATAAACTTCGTACAAAATAAAAAAACGTACCCGGCGTATAAGGGTACGGTTACATCAGACGAAAAGTGAGGTTTAATACAAAATTGTATACTTGCCCGTACCATACCGTACTATATTTTCGTGAGTTTCTTGGAAACAACGTTACACAAAACAAGATTACGATTCTCCAAGTATCCAAGAGAAGACTTCGACCGTCCGATAACATTTTGGTCTTCATCTGCGATGCAATCCCTCCATACGCCTCTGTATTGGTGAACCCACCTTGCGGAGGTGGGTTCACCAGTACAGAAGGGTTCACCAGTACAGAACCACACCTGGACGATAGACACGTGCGTCAATGAAAAATGAAAAATTTCACACGCCCTCAAAGTCACGTGCCTTCGGACAAGGTGATCATAAAATCTTTGCCGAAAAGAAATACAGTTTTTTCTCGAAAGTCAACAGTGTGAAGTAGATCTTTGAGGTACATTGACGCGGTACACTTGCGAAGTACACGTACGTAATACGCAAGTACGTATTTCCATACGGAAATGGTCAGTTTTCAAATCTTTAACGATTTTAGAGATTTAGTCGTCGACTTACGTGGAGCCACTCAAATCAGAACACATATGTAAAAATTTATTTACAAACGATACGGGATGTAACCGAGGCCTCTGTAATACATAAATTTTGCTGTCCGTACTATTACCATACCCTAAGTATCAATGAAACTAAAATGACGCGTCGTCACGATTGACCAAATGAAGCCACACTATTTACGAATCAACATTCTTACATTGAAAAGGTACTTCACATTGATTCACATTGTCGGTGTGTGCTTTCACAGTGGAGCTCACGTGAAGTGAGTAACAACTTTCGCGCATCCATTTTTTTTATATGTGGCTGCCGCAGTTTTGTTACAGTAAATCATGACGGTCGACGTTCGCAAGCGCGACAGTTTTTTAACCGCCGTTACAATATTTCGCCAGTCAAAGTTGTTCGACGAATTGACCGTCAAATATGAACTTACGTAGCCTGTACGAAATTGTACTTCAAATGTACATTTTATGACAACTACACCGTCAATTGCTATTAGAGTAAAAGAATAAATAGCGTAAAAAATCAATTAGTGTTGTTAACACTAATCGGGATTTTTTTTTTTTGAAAAAAAATGCATATACTAATTAATCCCTAACTTTAATTTGGGTTGTCCTGAATAATAAATACCCGCCCTTTCAATGTCTACAGTAATATGCGTATCCGTACAAAATCTGACAATTCGTACGCCGTCGCGCTGTTCACACAGTCGACTGACGAACATATGAGAACGTGATTTTTTTTCGACGAGTTTGCTTCTCTTTCTTCCAGTGCACATTCACATGTGCGCGCAATAATGTTAAGTGTCTTTTTGTGATTTTGTAATTCAAAAAGTACCATTTCTTACGGAAATATCTTGTCCGTACGCCACACTATTTCCATCGTTGTGTACTTCCATTAGTAACGCTTATTGAAAAAACAACCTAATTTGAATAATGGAAAAAATAGAATTATGGATTGTATTTCGGGTTTTTTTTTTTGAAAGAAGGGCACCGAACTGGCGTTATATACTCTAATAGCGATTGACGGTGTACTGTACCTGCGCGCAGCAAAATT